>CAJQZJ010001826.1:24372766-24430260 GCA_907164525.1 Lophiomys imhausi | reverse complement strand
TTTTTTTTTTTTTAACAGAAAGTGACTTTAGCGATGATTTTAGTGATGATTTTGTAGAAACCCGGCGAAGGAGATCAAGAAGGAACCAAAAAAGACAAATTAACTACAAAGAAGAATCAGAAAGTGAAAGTTCCCAGAAAAGTGTACGACGAGGTAAAGAAATCAGGCGAGTTCACAAGCGCAGACTTTCCAGCTCAGAAAGTGAAGGTAAGTAGCACCCTGTGTGTGGAGGGCAGGGAGACAGACATTGCATAGAAAGACAGTTAATTCAGGCTTGTGGTTACATGGTTGATTTTTTTTTTTAACTCATACAATCACTACTGTCATTGAGATGAATCTTAGTATTTTTCTCCTGTTTATTAATTATAATTGAAGTAAATGACTCGACGGGATGCTATTTTTTTCATTTCTTTTTGTTTTGTTTTGTTTTGTTTTTTTCCTTTATTTTTTATTTCTTCAAGTTACATCTCAATCGCAGTCCCCTCCCTATTCCCCCTCCAGTCCCACCCTCCCACCCTCAACCCCCCATCCTCTTCCTTTTTTTTTTTCTTTTAAATTTAAGGTATATCTTATCTCCCCCTACAGTTTCCCCTTTCAGTCCAACAAATGGCTCTTTCTCTTATAATAATAAATACAATACAAAACAACAGAGGTAATTAGGCCACAGTTATGAGGGTTATATGGCTTAGCGTACATTCCCAATGTCCAGTCCATATGTATTTGGTACCTGACTTTAACATTCCACTATCTAACCGTCTCCATGAGTTTAAAGTTCTATATCTGACTCAACATTCTTACTAACTTGCAACAAAAATGTAAAAGTATCTTCTTAGATCTATAACACTCTCTTGACTCCTAAACAACTCAAAATTTAATTATGAGACTCTAGCTATCTTTTCTTCAACCACCTCAGAGACCTGAGAGGGATAAATATATCTGATTTTATAGGAAGTACAGGGCCTGCAGCTTCCCAAACTAAGAAATGACAACATACCAGTGGCTGCCTGGACAGTTCCCATTTTCTCTCCATACATTACAGCATCGATCTTCAGTCATTTGGCCCCGTTTCTCTGACAGACATTGATTGTAGAGCAGGGGTTATGAAGGACTTACCTACCCTGTCTTGGCAGAGCTAGGCTGTCGACTTAACCTGCTTCCAGGTTTTGTCCTTTTTGTCTACAGTTGGAGCAAGGGGCTTTTCCTACCAAGAGATAGGCTTGCGACTAATTCAGTCATCTCCCACTGGAGATTCTTCGATGCTCATCTTCTACTTGGAGGAGAATAGGGGGTGCTGTCAGGAGTTGAATATGTCTTGGTATAAAAAAATCTAAAGTTACGAAAACATCTTTGAATGCCATATTCTACAGATCTCTTGAGGTTTTTGAAGAGCCCTATCTACCTCTTATATTAGGGGCCCAGCCATACCACTTCTGGGTATACACCCAAATGCCTCTTCATGGAATCATAAGGAAGTCTCCTCATCTATGTTTATAGCAGCCTTATTTGTAATAGCTAGAAACTGGAAACAACCCAGATGTCCCTCAACCGAAGAATGGGTTAAAAAACTGTGGTACGTCTACACAATGGAATATTATTCAGCTATCAGGAACAATGAAATTATGCAATTTGCAGCCAAATGGATGGACCTAGAAAAGCTCATCCTGAGTGAGCTAACCCAGACTCTCAGAAGGACACATATGGCATCTATTCACTTATAGTAGGATTTTTAGCTATATAGTAGAACTAACACACCAAAGGGAAATTGGACATAGACTTCTTATTTTTAATTTTTATTTATTTTTTATATATTAGTTATATATTTTTTCTATTTCTTAGTCTTTTTTATCTGTTGTCTGCTTATTGGTTTGTTTGTTTAGTAGTTCTCTCTCCCGGGCAATGAGACACTTTTCACTGATGGTACTGCTTCGTAGACCCCCAATGAATCAGGATGCTATTTTTTAAAGGTTCCATTGTATTAGGTTTATGTGATTTAGTCTGCTCCTTTTTGTTGTTGTTCCATTTTGAAATAACTTCCTATGCAGTTGAGTAGCTAAGCAGTTTCAAACCAAAGTTTCTATTGTCCTGTACTTTCATTGTGAATTTCAGCTGGGGTCTGTTTAATGTAATGCTTGGGTTGTACTATACCAGAAATGTAGGAAAAGCTTTAAAATACTCATTTGTGGGGGCTGGAGAGGTTGCTGAATGGTTAAGAGAACTTTCTGGTTGCCAGGCGTGGCGCACGCCTTTAATCCCAGCACTTGGGAGGCAGAACCAGGTGGAGCTCTGTGAGTTCAAGGCCAGCCTGGTCTGCAAAGTAAGTCCAGGATACCCAAGGATACACAGAGAAACCCTGTCTCAAAAAAAGAAAAAAGAGGGGCTGGAGAGATGGCTCAGAGGTTAAGAGCACTGACTGCTCTTCCAGAGGTCCTGAGTTCAATTCCCAGCAACCACATGGTGGCTCACAACCATACACAATGAAATATGATGCCCTCTTCTGGCCTGGAGGTATAGTTGCAGACAGAACACTGTATAATAAATAAATAAATAAATCTTTAAAAAAAAAAAAAAAAAACGAAAAGAGAGAGAATTTCCTATTTTTCCAGAGGACTGAGGTTCAGTTCCTAATACCCATATCAGGCAACCTACAACCACATATAGCTTCGGGGAATCTGATGCCTTGTGATGTATGCAAACATGTGCACATGCGCACAAGGTGGCACACTTTCACACAGACACATACATATACATAAAAATAAGGTAAATCTTGATCTCGGCGGTGGCAGGCCTTTAATGCCAACACTCAGGGGAGACAGAGACAGGCGGATTTCTGTGAATTCCAGGACAGCTAAGGCTCTGTTACACAGAGAAACCCTATCTCAAAAAAAAAAAAGAGGGGAGGGATAAATCTTTAAAATTTTTTAATAGGAATTTATGCTACATCTTTGTTAATCCAGACTTCTGAGTTGATTTTTAAGAGATGTTGACCCATCTCCCACCTTTTAAAGCATTTAATCTGTCATTGTTTATGATCTGCTTTTACTGTTGCTTTTACAAATTAAACATGAAGTAAACATTTGAGAATATGAGAGCAGGAAAAATGTGGATATAGGATTCTAAAGATGACTTTGGTGTGTGTGTGTGACATTTAAGATCTGAAGGAAATGTTGGGTAGGAGTTACATAGTTATCTAAAGAAGAGTGATACTGACAGATGGAACTACAAACAGGAAGCCTGAGCTAACTGTACCCAGCACATTCAGGGAACAGAAAGAAGTTCAAGGTTGTTAGAACTGAATGTGTCAGAGAATGAGAAGTCAGCAATGCACATGCTGGCATAAACAGTTTTGCAGATCAGGTTTTATTGGAAGATAGACATGTCTGTTAGTTTATATATTGTCTATGGCTCCCTTCTTTAAAAAAGAGTAGTTCTGATAGAACAGGGCTGTCTCACCTGACCATTAAAAAAAAAAAATGGTTATCTGAGATAAAGACCAGAGCTGTCTACCTGGATTTCTGCAATGATGGGAATATTCTATACTTGTGCCAATTAATTCAGTCAGTACTAACCTCATGTAGCTCTGGAAATCTTGAAATGTAACTGGCTTTGAGCATAGAACTAAATTTTGTTTAAATTTAATTAAAATAACCACATGACTGGTGTGTCTGTTAAGTGAATAGGCCATTGTATGGACTGTGGGTTTACTGTGTGTGATACTGAAGTGCAGTGGAGTAATATAATCTCATGTAGGTTCTAGTTTGCTAGAAAACCTATGTTATCAAAATTTGAAGAGGGGGAATAGGACAGTGGCTTGGAGACTAGCAGTCCAGGGATGAGATGATGCTGGATGGAACTAGGTCTATAGTTGTAAGATTAAAAAGATAACAAGTTATGGATAGTTTATTTTGTAAGATTTATTTTTATTTTGTGTGAGTATGTGTGGGTATGTATGTGTACTACATGGATGCTAGTGTTTGTGAACACCAAAAGAGTGCATCAGATCCCCTGGAACTAGAATTATCTGTTGAGGTCATTCATCTGAAATGGGTGCTGGGAACTGAACCCAGGTCCTCATCAAGAGCAACAAGTGCTCTTAACTGCTGAGCCACTTCCCCAGCTTTCCAATGGTAGGTTTTGTTGGTAGATCAAAAGCATTTAGTAATTTGGTGAATAAGAAATCGAGGACTGGGCTGGAGAGATGGCTCAGCGGTTAAGAGCACTGGCTGCTCTTCCAGAGGTCATGAGTTCAATTCCCAGCAACCACATGGTGGCTCACAACCATCCATAATGAAATCTGGTGCCCTCTTCTGGCCTGCAGATATACCTGCAAACAGAACACTGTATACATAATAAATCTTAAAAAAAAAAAAAAAAGAAATCGAGGACTAAGCAGCTTTAAAGACAAAACTGCTGCTGGATGGTGGAGATGTGCGCCTTTAATCCCAGCACTCGGGAGGGAGGCAGAGGCAAGCAGAATTCAAGGCTAGCCTGGTCTACAGAATGAGTTCCAGAGTCAGTTTGATCTGGAATTTAGCTTGCCTAAAACAGGAGCTTCACTGGTTTGTAAATGAATGTGTATCCACAAGACAGGCAAGATGACTCACAGAGTAAACGCAGACCACAATAAGACATTTACACTCTACCACAAGAGTGTAATGTCTTCAAAGGTGGTATGCCATACAGAGTGATGCCCAGTAATTGCTTTTGGTTTTTTGGTGTTTTGGGAAGGATTTGATATAACCCAGGCTGGCCTTGAATTTATGACCTTCCTAAAGTTCCCAAGTATTATAGGTGTGTACCACCATGCCTTCCTGCAGTTTTAATCTGTCATTACTAATACATTTATATGACTCCCCAGTTTTAGGACTAAGGAAAGGAGTTTCCCAGTTTGTGACCAACTTATCTTCACTTAATTCAAGAACCATCAAATGCCCCACTTCTTTCACTCCCCCAGAAACCTGCTTTCTCCTCAAATCAGAAATAGATCTTACTTAGCATCGTTACAGGTGTGGGAGTTGGCTGTCTATTAGTCCATTTATTATAGAGCAATTTTTTCATAAGAGCAGAGTGGGGTGGATATGGGAAAGAAAGGAGTACTTGTATGTGCTTATGGTTAACTATGCCAACAGCTTAAATGTTTGTTTGTTCTAGAGAGCTACATGTCCAAGAACTATGAAGATGATGAGCGAACAAAAGAATCAAAGCAGTCTGTTCGAAAACGGGGCCGAAGCACAGATGAATATTCAGGAGCAGATGAGGATGAGGAGGAGGAAGGCAAACCATCCCGCAAGCGGCTACACCGGATTGAGACAGATGAGGAGAGCTGTGACAATGTTCATGGAGATACAGAGCAGCCTGTCCGTGACAGCCAGCCCAGGGTTTTGCCCTCAGAGCAGGAGAGCAGCAAGAAGCCCTACCGGATAGAGAGCGATGAGGAAGAGGACTTTGCAAATGTAGGCAAAGTGGGGAGCCCCTTGGACTACAGCCTAGTAGACTTGCCTTCCACCAACGGACAGAGCCCTGGCAAGGCCATTGAGAGCTTGATGAGCAAGCCAACTGAAAAGTCCCAGACCCCCAAGGACAATGGCACAGCCAGTGCAAGTCTAGCCCCCAACGGGACAAGTGGTGGGCAGGATGTGGGGGCACCAGAAGAGGATGAAGACGAGCTCCTGCGAGTGACTGACCTTGTTGATTATGTCTGTAACAGTGAACAGTTATAAGGACTTCTTTCCGTGTTTGTGCTAATTTATTCCACGGTAGCTCTCACACCAGCGGGCCAGTCAGTAAAAGCTGTTTAATTTTTCCTAGAAAACTCCACTACAGAACGACTTTTTAGAAGAAAAATTTCAACAAATCTTGAAGTCTTTCTGTGAAGTGACCAGTTTTGAACTTTGAAGATTAATAATTGCTGTAAATTCCTTTTGATTTTCTTTTTCCAAGTTCATGGTCCTTGGTAATTTCATTCATGGGAAAAAAATCTTATTATACTAACAACAAAGATTTGTATATTTTTGACTTTGTATTTCCTGCGCTCTCCTGACTTTGTGAAAGGGTGGCCATGAGTGCATTCCAAATCTGGGAGGGCCCAGTACAGGGTTAGGGTGGGAGGAAGCACGCCCGCTTTAGCTTTTCATATTAAATATATACTTAAACATTCATGGCATAGATGATGGTTAACAAACTCTTTAAAAGTTCAAGTCTGTACTGTTGCAGTTTGCGTATTGTAGATAACATCGTACACTCGTCACTTAGTAAAAGTCTTCGTGAAATCAATTTGTTTACTATTGGAGTTACACACTTTAAATAAAGAAGAGACCATGGTAGCACCATCATAAAAACACTTTAAGTTTCTGTGATAGCAGAGTTTCTTGTTTAAAAAAAAAATCTGAAAAGCATTTATATAGTAAAATATATAACGGAGCTTTGACAACCAGATTGTGCTAACAGAAAGTTCTTTAAATAGCTTTTATGATGTTGCAATAAGGTGGCTTCTACTACACTGGGCCAGGTGGGGAGTTAGTGAAGTGAGTGGTCTTTCCTAAAATCCAGGTACACTAATAACTTGCCAGTAGTGTTAACTCTCCAGGCCACATGGTGTTAACCATCTGAGATGTCATCTTGAATAGAATACATCTAATTAGAACATAAGTAGAGATGCTAATGATGGTATTTTAGCACATTTGAAGGCTGAGAAGGGATTTTCAGGTGAATTTTAGCTGGTCTATTCTTACCCTAAGTATCTACTTCAAATTGAAGTCTACAAACAAAGCAGTTCCTGTGGGAGGTTTTGAGTTTAAGCATGTGTGATATGTGACTGCTGTGTGTGTGTGTGTGTGTGTGTGTGTGTTGGAATTTTCTATCTGCCTGGATACATTAGCAGGGTTTGAATGTAGTTCTGGCCTTTGGCCATTATATACTTCTATTAAAATCCATTAATAGTCACACAACAAACAGAACTGAATGAGAACCGCTGATACACTTAATGAACATAAGTTCCATTTTAAACATCTCAACACTTTAAGGATAAGCCCTTTGCTTCAAGAATAGGCGGTTTTTAAATAATGTAACATAGCTAATACTAAAATACGAACTTATATCTTAGTTTCTGTCAGTTGTGATATTTCAGGCACAACCCTAACCTTGTACAGTACAGCTGTAGCATTTGTGATTCGCCTTGCCTGGCACACCCTGAAGCCTTCGGGTTGCTTCAGTGTGTGCTTTTGCCCTTGGATTTGGATTTTCTGTTCCAGTGCTGTCTGTTGCCGGCAATAGACATACTGTATCTGCTGCTGGCTCAAGAAATTTCATTTTTCTTTTCAGACTAAGCATTATATGTGGCAGTCAATGTACAGTAAACCACTCTTTTTAATTATTAAAAGCTGGCAAGTCATAAAGACTTTCTGTTCCTAAACAGATATTGCCCTTAAATCTTATCTCCTGGCCTTTAAAATTTAGTGCTGAGCTTTTTCAGTTATTGGATTTTGGTTTCACTTATTTCTATAGAACTTGAGCATTAATATGTGTTTGCTGAACTTGTTTTCTGTAACAAAACAGTGAAAGCAGCCTAAAAATGAGGATGCAGCAGCCCATGCAGAGCCAGCTGTGGTTTTATCTTGAAATAGTGTTGTGCTGGGAGGAAAGGGCAGGCTTACATTTATGGGCAGTAAAGGACTAAAAAGGAGCCACTTTCACTTGCAGAACTTCCTTTCTAGGTGTTGTTTTTTCTGGAAAATCAGCTGAGAATAAACTTTTTAACTGTCTTGGACAGGCAGAAGGATTCCTACTAGTGTGTGATAAGTGGTTCCTGCTACCCTATCCCAAAAGGTTTCTGTCCTGCAGCCAGGTAAAGCCACTGATGTAAAAAATCTCCCATGTGCCTGTCTTCTACCTCTGCACACACCAGCTTTTGCATCCATCTGTCAATTCTATTCATCGTTTACACAGATGATTAAAAGCAGTAAATGGGTAGCTAACTCAACAGCATGTGGAATGTGAAGTAACTTCTTGTCCTGCAAGGGAACCCACGGTAATTTTTACAGTAAAGATTGTGTCCCACTGACATGGGTTTCAAAACCACTTGTGCTACCTGATTGTTACTAAACTTGAGTGTCAACTTGGTACTTTCTCCCTTCTAACCTTACATTCTCATTGAACCAAATGGCTATCAAGAGTAATCCAGGCAGCTAATATACACCAATTCTTAGCTCTACCTAGTTCTACTGCTTGGATTTTTGTTGTTCATGCTGGAGACTGAATCCAGGGCTTTATGCATGCTTGGTAAGTGTTCTAATACTGGGCTAGAAATCCTGACACCTCTTAGTGTTTAAATTCAGTCCCTCAGAGTCTCTCAGAAATACTCACTTGGAGGGTGTTCCTAATGATGTTTCTGATGCTGCTGTCTAAATATTCTGTATCAAAAATTCTGATAAAACCATTAAGAACTGGAGAATGGAAAGAAAAACAGTAAAGTCATGTTGGGAGTAGACTATCTTCAATCCTTGATAGGATTCAGAGTTACATAGATCTATAGGATTTCTCCCTTTAATAACTTTAGTGACCCACTCCAGCCTTTTGAAATACAAGTGTTGAACTTATATCAAAGGGCTCCCAGTATCAGACTCTTAGTCTACACCATATGCATTAAGAAAATACAGTGTAGTATTCAAAATAGTTTAGTTAGCCAGTTCAGTAAAGTTTGAAAACTAGCCGATTTTTACAGCTCAAGAGCTTAGAATTGAAAAATAGCATATGAACAGGACTCAGACTGGTTTGTACATGTATGATGATGAGATAGTGCTTACTGTAGAATGTTACTGCAAAGTGATGTTTTCAACAATACATATAACACACTGATGTTTCCTTGACATCTTTTCCCAACTGGTCAAGGTTGCAGATTCAAAGGATAAAAAGAGGTTTCATTAAGAATGAATTCATAGCCGGGCGGTGGTGGCGCACGCCTTTAATCCCAGCACTCGGGAGGCAGAGGCAGGCGGATCTCTGTGAGTTCGAGGCCAGCCTGGTCTACAAAGTGAGTCCAGGACAGCCCGAGATATACAGAGAAACCCTGTCTCAAAAAAAAAAAAAAAATGAATTCATGTTTACTGGTAACTTATTTTTTAGAAAGTGATCTGCCAAAGAATCAAGAACTTCAGATACTAATAAAACTGTTGTGAGGGAAAAAGATTTTCAAAAGAATGTTATTATTATCCACTTTTCACTTTCTGTTGATAGAACCTTCCCTGTAAAACAGGCATTTGAGCAGAGTGCATATATTAGGAAAAATGTGGACACTTGCTGTTTAAATGAGAGGTAAAATAATGGAAAGTGTGTTTGTAATTTTTAAGTGGGATGAGTGGAGTTCCTTTTGTGACAAGAACACTGTTTAGCCTTATTGGTAGGCACGCATGAGGTGTTAGCCATTCACTAACTGTTCTACCAGAAGACAGAAAGCACCTAATGGATCTTTAACACTCGGAAAATGCTCTGACTCCACTGCCAGCTGCCACTGCGGAGCAGGTCTCCAGTTCGGGGTGGTGTCTCAGCTTTAGAACATGTGCTCAAAGATTTTTCTTAAGAGAAAATGTGTACACACACACACACATTCTGGATAACTACTAGAATGCTGAATTCATCATGAACTGACACTGAAAATATAAGGCAAATAGTTGTGACAAAATTATGAATATAATTCAACTATAGAAAGTGTAAAGAAGAAAAATAGTTTTTCTTGATGGTTTGACATTCTCAAAATACATTTCTGGTTCTCTTAAGCAGAGAATGCCAAGACCACATGTATGCTGTAATCCACATAGTCCTTGTCTGTTTTAGTATGATCCATTATTGAACTTTCAGAGTAAAATTCATTCCTATTTTATCCACCATTCACAGTGTAAACCATGGAAGTGGCAAGCAAGCTAAGCTGGTGGTTTATTTCCTCACTTTTTATCCTGAACCTGAAAGATCCTCACTTTTTATCCTGATCCTGATCCTTTGCTATCATCCAGTTTTTAAACTGGATCATTGTGTTAGGCTTCCACTTAGTTATCAAAATAATTCCCTCTAATTTAAATGATTTAACATTTTTCAGTGCCAAGGTTTACTAGATGACTGGCTGCATAACAGGATAAGTCATTGCCATGTAAACAGTCATATGCCAAAATAAAGTAGACTTGGTATGAACCACTTCAGGTTCAACACTCAACACCTGTTATTCATACAAACCCCTCAAGAGTTGATTGGAATGGAGTTCCCTTGAGGTTTCCACTCCTTTGCTCATGTACACAACTCCACCCCATTTCACATTTGTCCCACTTTGCTCTAGGAGATGCTGTTCTACACACTCACTCTAGTTGTGGTGTTCTTAATAATGTTTTAGATATGTCTATCCTATACACAAAGTATGTGATGGAATATAAAAATATCAGATGAATAGGAATTTATTAAGCTCTAGACATTTTGAATGAGGAAAAAAAAAAACCTTAAGAGACTCTATTTGTGAGGGGTTTTTTTGCCAAACTGGTACAAGCTAGAAAATGTGCAAAGGATTGAAATAACCTGCCTTGTTCTTTTGCCACTGGATGATATAAGTTAAGATGAGCTTGTTTAATTATATGATTTCTTGACTTTCATCAGTTTCAGAAGGAGTCTAACTTAAGTGTTTGGGGTTTGTTTAGTCTGTATTTATTGCATCCTGGTTATAAGCCAGGAGCCTGCATGTTATGTTTATGAACAGCCAGAACACAGTCATGTGGAACTTAATGGCTCAAGATCATCTAAATCATTTAACTTATTTTGTACGTTGCAAAAAAGAAAAGTTTATTTTGCTTGAAAGTCACATTTTTTTATAACTGTACAGCTTTTAAGGGATGGGAGGTGGGGAAATACCCTAAAAAATAGGATGTAGATTTTTACAGTTGTGTTTATGCTAGAACATCTATGGGAGCATTATGTAATTAAATCTCAAATTGCTTAAAACCGTGTGCCATGGTCTCTTTCCTTCCATTGCCCTTTAGCAGAGTTGGTGCATGTCAATATTGCACTGCTGTATGGACAAGCCTTGAGATTAGATTAAAACCTGTTTCCAAAACTTTCATACCATTGCATGAGTATGTATACCTCACTCTGCATGTGTGTACATGTGCGCACAAACACACGCACACACATACACACACAGGTACAGTTCCTGTAAGTGTAAATGGGTCTTCAGGATCGATAGAACTGTGACGTCCAAAACCTGGCAATCTGAATCATATATTCCGTGCATGACTTTGTGGTGCCTGTCTAGGGTATTGTTGATGTTGGTGTGTTTGTTCTCTTATCAAAGTAGCTTCTTGATCATGGTGTCTGGATAGTACCTTGCCTGAAACTCCACAGGGTTTCATGTGCACCATAAGAAGGAATGTCCTTTGTTGAGATGGAGGTGGGAATGGGGCAGGGCTAGTTTCTTATGTGTAAGAGAAGGAAAAACTAGAATTGTCTGACTATTTAACACAAATAACTTGCTGAAACTTGGCAGGAAGGGAAATCACGTTCGGTGTGATTTCTTACTTGGTAAACAATTTTGTAAGTTCTTTGAACTCCTGCTGCTGGCAGTCTTTCATGGCACATTTTACCATGCTGTAGCCACACCTTTTTAATACCAGTACTTTTTTTTTCTATCTGGTATTTTACCATTCTGGTTACTATCTGGATAGCATAACTGTATTCTTATAAGAAATTAAATTCATCTAAATGTGTCATTATTTCTAAGTAACCATCTGTTGGCAACTAATTTGGGAAATAATTTTCTTTGCTATCTTCACCCATTTAGAAGCTTAGGGACCATAAGTTTTAATGTGAAGAGTATAAATTCCAGATAAAAGTTTGTAAATTGTCTTATTTTAGAATCTCACTTTGACTTTAAAGTAGTAACTATTCCAGGAAGCATCTGATCAGAACATGTCTTGGATTTTCAGATGTTCTTATTTGAAATATTTTCTTTTCCCTATGCATAAAAAGAAAAAATATTGCTGGAATAGGTCTGAAGACACTGTTTCTAGATGAGAGCTGAAGCAGAAGCCCATGAATAGCATCACACTAAGTCCTGAGGTAATCAGACCTTGCTGTTAGTCAACGACAAGTTGGAGTGTGCTGTCACATAATGTGTAGTACTGCATGTATGAATGAGGGGCAAAAGGATCTGGGAACAGGATTCTGACAACACAAAGTTTGTGTATGAAAATTATGGCAGATCCTGAGAGCTTAAAGCTTCAGGAGCATTAGAACTGCAGTGCATAGTTTAAATACAATATTCCTGTGACAACCAAAATATGTTGTGGCTGGTGCCAGTATTTTCATTAATCAAATGTTGAATGTCTGATCAGAATTCTCCATGTAAGAAGCCAGGCCTAAGCCATTTTATAGCTATTGGCCTAACTCTGTAACTTTTTTTTCAAAATGTTTTATTATAATACTTGTCATTTCTTTCACTTAATATATGTCAATTGTCATAATAAAAAGTTTAAATAAGTCGATGTACTTAGCATTGTGTTTGAAAACTTAGTTTATGTTAATTTTATGGCATTATTAGAAGCTCAGAATTTTCAATAACTGGTTCATAAAAGGTTAAGATGTTCTGTATCACCAAGGAGTAGACTGTTATTTCATATCTAGAAAAGCAAAACTTCAAGTAGATCAACTTCCTCAAAATAGTTTTTAAGGTCGGGTGTGGTGGCACATGCTTTTAATCCCAGCACTCAAGAGGCAGCAGCAGGCAGATCTCTGTGAGTTCGCGGTCAGCCTGGTCTACAGAGTGAGTTCCAGGGCAGCCAGGGCTATTAGACAGAAAAACCCTGTCTCGAAAAACCTAAAACAAAACAAAACCAAAATAAATAAATAAATAAATAAATAAAAAGAACCCTAAAGTTTTGTTCTGTTTTAGCCAGCAAGCTAGCAGAGTTCATCTGTACTTGAAATTCTGACCTGAATCTACCAAATAACATTTAGGTAAAGAATGTGAATCAAGATTTTGCTTAATGGAATATATGCTGTTTTATGTTGGTTATAATGTTTACAATTTGAGATGTTTTAAGACAAATAAGCTAAGCAGTGACAGTGCCACAGCAGCCTAAGCAGCTTCTTAAATCCGACTTCATGTGTAGGTGCTTCGCCTGCATGTATGCCTGTCTACACACATGGTGTCCTGGAAGTCAGAGAGGGGACTGGATCCCCCAAACTGGACAGCTGTGAGCCCCACACGAGTGCTGGGAATTGAGCCCTGGTCCCCTGGAAGAGCAGCCTATGCTTAACTGCTGAGCCAGCTCTCCAGACCACAGCCCTAGCAATTTGTGTCTTAGCTGAGCATGGGGCTAGAACACAGCTGTCAACTTTTAGATTAAGAGACCAGAGGCCAGATGTGGTGGCACAGGCCTTGAATCCCAGCACTAGGGAAGCAAGCAGACAGATCTCGGTGAGTTCAAGGCCAGCCTAGTCTACAAAGTGAGTCCAGGACAGCAGGGCTATTAGAGAAAGAATCCCGTCTCAAAAACCAAAACAAAACAAAAAGAGCAGAGGATGGCTAGTTTATTTATTTATTTTTATTTTTTTCGAGGCAGGGTTTCTCTGCGTAACAGCCTGGCTGTCTTGGACTCAACTTTGTAGACTAGGCTGGCCTTGAACTCACAGAGATCCACCTGCCTCTGCCCCCCTCCCCAGTACTGGATGAAAGGGGTGCGCCACCATGCCCATTGGATGGCTTCTTTTAAAAACTAAGGTTTGATGCACTAAATGGTGATCATTTAGTTGAAGTGGAATCACAACAAACTTATTTTAGTGAAATTAAATGTTAGATGTTAGGACCCATCTGGATGAGGTAAATCCTTATGTAATTCTGACTGAATGAGTTATTTAAGGTTACTCAAAGTCTAAATGACAATCCAAGAGAAAGAACACTAAGAGGATGTGACTAGTATATACAACATTAGTGCACACAGTCATACCCTATAAGAAAAGTTACAGTACAAGTTCACACTATAGGCCTCCTTCCCCATTCAGTAACTTGCCCGTTTCAGAGCCACTTGATCAAGCTTCTGTCTTTCTCTCTAGCCTGTCTCCAAGAAAACTTTTTGCAGCAACCCCTCCTTCTGTGTCCTTGACCTGGTAGCTTTTCTATACCTCTGGGTTTTTCTCATCTCAGTTATCTTTGTCTCTGATCTCCAGTCTCCTGCGTTTTGCTCTCTATGCAATGTTCTTCCTTCAAGGATGAACAAGATGGGTATGTTCCTATTTAATCTATCTTCTAATCATTTCTTGCTTGATTTTCAGTGTTTAAAATGAACAGACCATGGAATTATTGAAATGTATTTAAAAGTTCTTACAAAAATGTCACTAGTTTCTAAGAGAAATTCCAAGAAGCCAATAGGCTCTGAGACATCAAATGAACTCCATCATCAGAAACGTTACAGATACACACATACACACACAAACACATACACACACATACACACACATACACACATATACACACACACATACACACACATACACACATACACACACATACACATACACACACACATACACACACATACACACATACATACAAACATACACATACACACACATACACACACATATACACATACACACATACACACATACACACATACATACAAACATACACATACACACACATACACACACATATACACATACACACATACACACACACACACACACACACACACACACACACACACCACCACTGCTTTTGTTTTCTGGTTTTCTATTGAATGTGTATTTTGTCTCCTCAAACCTTCCTATTTCAGTACTTGATGCTAGTCTGTTGTTTGACACATATGGCTTGACTGACTCTTAGCTCCCTGAGTACTTGAAGGGACCCTTCTCAGAGCTAAGAACCCTTTCTTCACTTATCATGTTCAATAAAATGTTTTGCCGTTGGGCTGTTACTATGTAAAAATGATTCTGAAGACCAAGACAAGCTAATAAATTATTATACTGGTTTATCCAGTTCTCTCCTGTCATACATGGGAAACTCCATTTCTGAGAAAGCAGTGGCTGTTTCACCAAATAAATGTCTTAGGGGAAGTCTCAGATTAATCATTTCTCAAATTAGATTCATAGGCAACTTTTTTTTTTTTTTTTTTTAGTACTGGGGATTCAACCCAGGGCCTCACACATGCTAGTTCAGTACCCTGCATGAACTCTAATCTTCTACCCTTATAACCTACTTTGGAAACCTCTTTCTGAAACCTCCAACTTAGAAATAGAAACCTTCCCTATTCAACTTTTTAAAATGCAAATTTAGGAATGATATTCAACCTCCATTCTTTGTCCTTCACAAACTCTTCCTCTCAGTCTATGTCCACTTAAGTTATGAGGGTTTAACCTTCAGAGAGCTCTGGAGTCTTTCCCCATTCCCATACTTACTGCCACTCTTTCACCCATATTAGGGCAACACCTTCTTGTCCCTGTTCAGTGTACCCATCTCCCAGTCTCACTACCAACAAACTAACCACATTTAAACACTGAACACTTGGGGCTGGAGAGAGGTTCAGCCTGGGTGTAAAGAGCCTGTAAGCAGCCCAGCTGCAGCCCAGCTGTAGGAGATAAGGAAGTAAGTGCCACACATATGCGGGTGATGATATGCTAAAATATGCTAATTAGAATAAAAAGGAAAGTATAAGAAGCCAGAGCTGACAAGCAGTCAGTGGTGATCAGTCTTAGCACTGACGTCCTGCCTCTGCCCTCAGGCCTTGTACTGACTGACATCAGTCCTTGTACTGACAACAAGAAGAGCAAGGACGTCAGACAGGTCGTATAAGCTGTGTGCCGTGGGTATGAAAGGGAAATGTGGTGGATGTATATGATAGCCTTAGCGATATTAGGAATACTATGTATTAAGTGTTTGTGTGTGCTGGATTATGTTCCTGATGTAGTACCAACTATAGAAGTGATAATAGAATAATAAATATAAATATATTTAGTATAAAATCAGCTCGTCTGTGTTTTCCGTTTGGTCTTAGTGGGTGGTGAGTGCCATCACCTGACCACACGACTCCCTTCATAAAAGAGAAGGAGGTGTCGAGATTTGGATACCTTAACCGCGCTCTCAACACTGGGTAAGTGTCTAAAGCTTTTGCAGATGAGTTCACAGCACCCATGCAAGGGAGCTCACAACTAACTGCCCTGTGACCTGAGCTCCAGGAAATCCAATGCCCTCTTCTGGATTCTGTGAGCACCTGCACTCACAGGTACACACAGAGTTAAAAAATAAAAACAACTCTTAAAAAACAACTAAAGATTGCTCTGTTGAGAAGATACCAATAAGAAAATAAGAAAAGACAAAACTCCTATTGCCTCCTATCTGTTATATTATCCAACCTAAAACAGCCCCATAGATATAAGAATCCTACAGTCAAAGTGGAGACTAGAGATCAGCTGACTGATTTCCATCCATTAGGTCTCTCATTACCAAACTCTAGTTTGTGAGTTTAATGCCTCGGTTCTCATCCTTAAAATGGGGTAACAGAAAACGTGTTCATATATATTATTTAATATAAAGAAAAAAAGGGAATTGAGTAGTGATGGTGATGTGCGTTATTGTAATAATACTAGTACCTCAGAGTAGGGTGCGGGTTGATTGGAGGCCAGCCTGGGCTGCACTGCGAAGCCTTGTCTCAAAACAACGAACAAAAAGAATTCAGGAAGAGGGGGCTGGAGAGATGGCTCAGCGGTTAAGAGCACTGCCTAGTGCTCTTCCAAAAGTCCTGAGTTCAATTCCCAGCAACCACATGGTGGCTCACAACCATCCACAATGTGATCTGGTGCCCTCTTCTGGAATGCAGGTGTACATGCAGATAGAGCACACATATGCATAAAATAAATCTTAAAAAAAACAAGAATTCAGGAAGAAATAAAAGAGGTAAAGTGCTTACGCTGTGTGGTACATAACCCTCGGTTATGGGTTTCTATTTACTAAAACTGTACATTTTCACTGCCCTCATTCTTTGGGACCTAGCCAGCAGGGAAGGCAAGAGTTCCAGATCAATGGCTACCTTTCCTTTGGGTGCTGTCTTTTGACTGCCTTGGTGCCCTGTCGATCAATTAATGTAACCTCTTTGTGCTCCCGTGGCGTGACACCAGGGGATGGGGCGTTTGAACTCCTTGACGATGTGAGGATAAGACCTCTGAGGTCGGCTTGGTGAATAGTGGTGTGAATCCAATAGGCCCGATGAGGAGGGGGTAGGAGAGAATCGTGCACCCAACCCGGAGACGTCTAACCTCCAGATGAGTGTGGTTTCTATTTCTGTGCGTCCTCTTCAGGCAAGGGACTCCCAGGTCTTAGGCCCGTTTCCGCTCTTTGTTGGGAAATGTATCATCGTATTCCTCATACATCTTTCTCCAGGGTTTGCTGTGATCACCTTGAAGTAGAACCACAGAGAAAACACTCAGTTATCCTAATCCTTCTCAGAGGAGCGGGAGGCGTATCACGTGACAAAGGCCGGCCGGCTCACCACGGCCCCTCTGGTTTGCCTAGAGTGTCTCATCTCTATGGTCAACGGCACGCCGAATCCAGCGCGGAGGAAGTTGTTCTTCCGGGGTACGGCTACTGCTTCCGGGGCAGCGCACCGTGAGCTGGGATTGCGGTCCTCAGCCTTCTCGGGTCGTGCGGAGCTGTGCTTTCACCGGCAATGAGCTTTCTCAAAAGCTTCCCGCCGCCCGGGTCGGCAGACGGACTCCGGCTGCAGCAGCCAGACACCGAGGCTGTGCTGAACGGGAAGGGGCTCGGCACCGGCACCCTTTACATTGCGGAGAGGTAGGGTTCTCGGGGTCTGGCGCTGGCCTTCCTCCCTAAGGTGCGACCTCGGGGTGCTGTCGGGGGCGCCGGGCGACGCGGCTAGTATGGAGACTGAGAGGGATTCCCTCACCCGAGCCCAGCTGGATCTGCTCTCTAGACGGGGTTTCTTCTTAACGATTTGTGCCTCTTTTTTTTTTTTCTCTCTTTCTTTCTTTAAACCGGCCTGTCTGCTAGAGGCCTGGAGCGTGGTCACATTTGGTTTTGAGTTCGAGAGCCTCGGTTAGTTTTCTAAGTGCCTGACTTTCCGAATGATCTTATGAGCTAGATGTTTTCCCTGGGCAGAGTATGTAGTTCAGAGGAGACTGTGAAGGGTTTAGGACGTTTGCTTAGTGAGCTTGAATTTTCTGTTCTAGGTGTGGGTGAGGGGGAAAAGGAGCATCTTAGGGCTTACACAGGGCAAGGTCAAAACCAGCCGAACCCGACTGCTGGCTGAGCCGGACCTAAAAGGAATTCTTTTATTTAACTACCTGCAGCACTTTGTACTTTCACACTTAGATAGACATGTCACTAAAATACACACACACACACACACACACACACACACTCACACACACACACACACTCACACACACACACACACACACACACACACCTTCCTATCCATCAGAGTCTCATGTTTACCTTTGTCGTTCACGGAGGAAATCCTCTTATTTTAAGAGCTCGTGCTATAACATTGTACCTGCCTAGAAAATCCAGGCTAGCCTCCTTATTTCACCAGCAATTGATTAGTAGCCTTTCTTATGCTCAGAGTCCCTTCTGCCACTCACTGGCATGATACTGGGAAACTAATTTCTTGGGCAACAAGATTATGCCTACTACAGAGTCCAGAATATAAAAGTGTAAAAAGGTCTTTGGTTAGAGAGCAGTTTTGATAGTGGGACAAATCCTGTCCTGTCCAGAAATACATGTGTGAGGGAAAGCAAGTTTGGGATGGGAGGGTGGGTGGGTGATGAGTTTGGTTAGTGTATGACCATAATGTGCAGCGTAGTTGGGCTTCTGAGTTTGTATCTTAGGAAAGTGGTATCAAAGAGAGATTTGGAAATCAAGAGAGTAGGTATTAACATACTTACGGGAGTAGACTAGAGACCCAGAAGAGAGGGCAAGGAAAAGACCTTGACATACACATGCATTAAGAGGTGGGTCTTCTGAAAAAAGATGAGAGAAGATTCGATCAGACATTGAACTACAAAAACATCTTTTACCTCACATATAAATACCTTAGCATGTATCTCAGAAGACCAAGAACAACCACACATTACCATATTCAGAAAGTATATCTCATTTTGTGGTCTTATTTTAAGTTTTTTTTTTTTTTTTTTTGGTTTTTGGTTTTTCGAGACAGGGTTTCTCTGTGTAACAGCCCTGGCTGTCCTGGACTCGCTTTGTAGACCAGGCTGGCCTCGAACTCACAGAGATCCGCCTGCCTCTGCCTCCCAAGTGCTGGGATTAAAGGCGTGAGCCACCATGCCCGGCTTTATTTTAAGTTTTTATTGGCAGACTCTTAATGTTGCTTTAAGAAAACATGTTTTGAAATGTCCCAGAATCATAGGTTACATATGTAAGAGTTAAAAATTAATTAAAATAAATGTTACATTTCCACCTTGTATCTCTCTCTCTCTTGATTTTTTGAGATAGGGTTTCTCTGTGTAGCCCTGGCTGTCCTGGACTCAACTTTTGTAGAGCAAGCTGGCCTTGAACTCACAGAGATCCACCTGCCTCTGTCTCCTGAGTGCTGGGATTAAAGGCCTGCGCCACCACGCCCGGCCACCTTGTACATCTCTAGGTACCCGTCTTTCCTCACTTCCTTAGTCTGATCCCCTTTTGCATTTTTTTTCACCTGGGATTTCCAAGTCACAGGATTCAGTAATTAGTAGTTCCCCTAAAATTATGACAACTGGTGACTAACATCCAGGTCAAAGGCATTGTGTGTGTATTGGCATATGTTCTAGTTAGAAGAAGTAGCATGAAAAAAAAAAAAAAAGAAGAAGTAGCATGCTTAGGCAAAAGGTGAAAAACAGTGTTCTTTGTCCTAGACATGTATACATGTCATATATAAATGATATAAATAGCATAAATAAATACTGTTTAGTAGTTCTTCATCTGAGGAGATGAAGGAGAATGAGGAAAGATCCAAAGCTGGAACAGGTAAGAGCATGTCTGTAGGCTTGGCTGTATTGTATTATTGTCTTTGGGGAAGCTTTTAGGATATAAGCCAGAGAGAAATGGTATTGAATTTGGCTTCTCACATGTGTCTTTAGAGATGCAGAACTCCTGGGGTCAATGTCAGAGTTTAGGGGCATTTTTGTTTTCAGATTTATTTTATTCCAAGTGTGTATTTTGCCTGCGAGTATGTATGTGCACCACATGTATGCCTGCTGCCCACTGAGGTCAGAAGAAGGCATTGGATGTTCTGACTAAAAGTTGTGAGCTACAATGTGGGAACTGACCATGATCCTCTGCAAAGAGTAGCAAGTACTCTTCGTACTGATCTCTCTCCAGGCCCCAGATCTTAGTTTTTATAAGAAGTTGAGTTCTTATCCAAATGAGGAAGATAAAAAGGCACCAGTAGTTCAAAATAAATTATACAAGATGAGTAAAATTTGTACGTAAATAAAAAAAAGGTACTTCAAGCTTAGAAACAATGGATTTTTGCATCTTATCCACAAATTAATTTTAAAACAATCAAGTCAACTCAAATTCAAGGGCTCTTTTACCTTCTTGTGCTGTTTTTAACACTTCACCAGAAATAAAAGGCACTGATTGTACTTATTCCTAAGTATCAGAGTTTAACAAACATTCGGTGATCTGTTTACTGCCCTTGTAGTTCATCTCCTTACATTTATGATTCATGTAGTTTTGGTTTTTATGACTGGTCATAGTTAATTATATATTTTGGTTTTGGAATGCTTTTCTTTTAGAATATGTGAGAAGAGACTTAAAAAAAAAAAACTAGAACTTAAAGTCAAGTAAGGATTGCTTCAAATGCCAAACCCATTTCTGAACTTCTCAGAGCCCATAGGAACGCTGTTTTGAGACAACATGCTATTATCCTTACAAATGCCACAGAACAATTTCAGCCTTTAAACCAAAGGCCATAATTTGCTAGGCACTGATTCAATTTAGATGCCAACTTTCTCCACTGCCAATAGAGTTAATAAAGGTTTTCTGGCTCTGAATATTTGAAATTATTTTGGACTTGTAAATCTGGGATGTTCCATTCTAAGTTGTGGTCATGTCAGGAGGTTTTGGAGATGAGACAGGAAACATAGTCTGATTGGGCTATTCTTGGCACCCATGAGCACTGTTTCATCCCCACACTAAGATAAAAGCAGTAGGTGGGAAAGGTGCAGACAGCACACAGCCAGCCACTCACACACACACAAAAAAAATCTATTCCTTTAGAAGCAGTGGGTATACAATAAATTCCTCAATCTTTTATCACTTTGTTATTTAAATTTTATCACCTTAACCCTCTTTTTTTTTTAAAGAAGACTAGTGGGTGGAATTCTTTCCAATAACTGCATCTTACTTTTAACTTTTAAGTATATCATTAAATCATCATGAGATAGGCAGACAGTAGTGGAGCATACCTTTAATGTGAGCACTGAAGACAGAGGCAGGCTGTTCTCAGTGAATTCCAGGACAGCCAGGGCTATGTAGAGAGAACCTGTCAAAAAAAAGAAAGAAAAGAAAAAAGTCCATGGGCAACTGAGGCCAACATGGGCCAAATATTGAAACTCTGTCTCAAAAACAAGAGGGAATGGGGAGGCAAGGCAGGAAGGGAGAGGAAGGAGGAGAAGATGAAAATGGAGAGGATATAGGATATCCATATGTTCTGCAGAGCTACATCCCCATGCCCTTCTGTGTTTTAAAAGTTCATTAGTGTATAGTAGTTGTATAAAAAATGGTGGCTTCTATTGCGACATTCCCCTTTAAAGTAGCATCATTTATTGACATGATTTCCATGAAATACACCTTGTCCATTTCATTCATAGAAGTTGATGATTTTTATGATACACTTATATCCACACTAAATTTTAGAACATTTTGCTGTACAAAACAAAACAAAACAAAGCCAAACCTCAGTGCTCATCAGTAGTCATTCCCTGTTTCCTGTGAGCCCTGGAAATGTTTTGTGGCTTCTTCAGTATCTTGCCTCCACCAAGGTCTTTTCTGTGACTTTATTTCTGCTAGATTGTACAGTTCATGGTAGGGGAATACTGCCAGTAAAAGTTAGACATTAAGGCCGGGTGTGGTGTCCCACACCTTTAATCCCTGCACTTGGGAGGCAGAGGCAGGCCTGGTCTAGAGGTGAGTCTAGGACAGTCAAAGCTTGGTACACAGAGAAACCCTGTCTCAAAAAGCCAAAAAAACAAACAAACAAACAAAAAAAAAATAGGCATTACCTGTCCAATGTACTGACCTTGGTGATGTGTTCTCTTTGTTATTCCAATAAAATACTTGCATTCTTGCACTTTAAGCGAAAAGTATTTTGTAGCTTTTTCTTTGCTTTCTTTCTCTAATTTTCTTTTCTTTGCATGGTGTTTTGCCTACAAGTATGTCTGTGTCTCACATGTGTCCCCAGTGCCCGAGGAGGCCAGAAGAGGGTATCAGATGTTTGCAAGTGGAGTTGAACATCACTGTGAGCTACCATGTGGGTGCTTAGAATCTAACTTAACCGCTGAGATGTTCTTAACCACTGAGCCTTGTCTGCAGCCCATGTGGCTTTTGCTTTTTCTTTGTTTGGTTGTTGTTGGTTTTGGGGTTTTTTGTTTGTTTGCTTGCTTTGGTTTGGTTTTTTTGGTTCTTTGAGACAAGGTTTCTCTGTGTAGCCATGCCTGACTTGGAACTCACTCTGTAGACCAGGCTGGCCTTGAACTCACAGAGATCCACCTGCCTCTGGCTCCTGAATGCTGAGATTAAAGGCATGCGCCACCACACCTGGCAATGGCTTTTTCTTAAAGCTGGTAGTAGGCATTTTTACCTTGTCTCCTAAGGTAAAATATTTTAAGAATATTTCTAATGTCAATAAATTTAAATTTCTGTGCATAAAAGTGTCCAGGTTGAACCTTTATGAACTCTGGGATATTAAGCTAAGATTTAATTTTTAAAAATAATCTGCCTAAATCATGTTTTTCAGCCGCCTGTCTTGGTTAGATGGTTCTGGATTAGGATTCTCACTGGAATACCCCACCATTAGTTTACATGCAGTTTCCAGGGACCCAAATGCTTATCCTCAGGAGCATTTGTACGTTATGGTGAATGCCAAATTTGGAGGTATGTATGGTATAATTTAATCTAATGCGTCCTCTGATAGCAGAGTATATTTTAAAGGGCAATGTTTGTTTGTTTGAGAGAGGTCTAAGAGGTTGCTCATGTTGACCATAATTCTTGGCTTGAGTAACAGTCCTCATCCTCCCAGATACTGACATTTTAGGTGTGCACCACCTTACCTATCTAAACAGTAATCTTTGATAATAATATAAAGCCATTAAGCCATTGGCCCATATTGGATAATTACATATTAAGTAAAATTAATTATCTAAGATAATTTGGCCACTTGAATTTCTTCTAATAGGCATTAGTTTTTGTATGTGTCTGCCTTTTATTTTCTATATATTTGCACTTAGAAGCCTTCGGTTAATATGGATATATTTCTACTTTTTTGTTTTAACTGGTTATTCCTTCTCTTTGTAAAGGTACTTCAGAGATGAGAACCAGTATATTCTGTCTTTTCAGAAATTTAAGATAAAATTGGTTTTATTTATTTATTTTAAAGATGGGCAAAGTTTGTTGCTTGTATATATGTCTGGTGCTACTACATATATGACTGATGCCAGCAGAGGTCAGAAGGAGGCATAAGATCCCCTATAACTGGAGTTACAGACTTATGTATATGCATGTTTGTCTGTAAATATATGCAATGTATGTGTAGATACCTGCAGAGGACAGAATTCCTTGGAGCTGCAGTTACTTTAAGAACTGAGTGTGTGAAGCAATGTTTTAGCTACTTCTCTATTGCTGTTCCAAAGCACCATGGCCAGCAACGAAAGAAAAAAAAAGTTCTAGCGGGTCAAAATCCATGATAGTGAAACAAAGGCATGGTAGCAGGAACAGGTGAGGATTCACATCTCAAGCCACAAGTAGAGGCAGAGAGCACACTGGGAATGACAAGTCAAAGCCTGTCCCCAGTGACACACCTCCTCCAATAAGGCCACACCTCCTAGTCATTACCCATCCTTCCCAAACAGTTTCTTCCACTGAGGACCAAGTATTCTCGTTCAAATCAGCACAAGCAGCAAGCACTCTTAACTGCTGAGTTGTCTCTCTAGGCCCAGAGTTGTTTTTATTTTGTTACAGTAGTGGTTCTCGATGGGTGGATGGGGAGAAGTCAGTGTGTTTCCACTCATTCCATTGGTCAGCGAAATTTTCATTGGAGAAGGAGTACTGCTCACATCTAATGGTTGTGCAATTCCCACAGTAAAAACAACAGCAGTACAAATGTCAGTAGTGCTGTAGTTCAGAAGCCCTGCACTACAGGGTTCCCAAGTTTTACTGTTCATGAAAATATAAGGGAGTTGTTAATTTTAAGAAAATGGAAAAAAAAAAAAGAAAATGGGTAGCCTTTCTCTGAAATATCATATAATAGACAATCATATTAGTTTGTTCCTGACACCTTCAAGTTGAAATTTTCTCTTGGTTCCAGATATAATCACCTATATTTAGTTGTATATACTAGTTACTAAGTCTTAGCATTCTGGCAAGTCATGACTTACTAAATGATATTGACTGATCCAGCTATCCAAAAAAATATTCTCACTATAAGATTTCAAATTCTTGCTGTTGGAAAGAATTCAAAGATAGATAAAAAATATAATGAAATTTGGAGAAGGATAAGGAAATGTTAAAAATTCTTCAGACCTTAGAGTGTAGTATGACTTCCTAATGAGGTATTAAACAGAGTTCACTCACTTGACAGAAAGAAGGAATGAAAGGGTTTCTTTGTTTTGGTTGTTGTTTTTTGGCTCACAATTTCTGAGCTGTTTCAGTCTCTTGTGGTGGAAAATACATGGTGGTGAGCATGTGAGGCAGTAGCTCTCCACTTGGCAGAGGACCAGGAGCAGACCAGAACCGGGTAGGTAGAACCTTCTTCAAAGGTCTGCCCCTAGTGCTACTCGCTGGGCAACGAGTGTTCAAAACCTGTGGCTGTGGGGACATTTAGAATCTAACCATAACCCTAAGTAAATGCAGCTGTGATTTTTAAATGCTAGTCGGGTGATATTGCTATGACAAAAGACTCAGACGATCTGTTTAATAAGGGGTTTATTTTGGCTTACAGATTTTAGCCCATTCTCATTGGCCCTGTTTCTTTAGACCCGTGTTGGCACAGTGTATCATGGCAAGAGCACAAGCTCTAGGAGACTTTAACAGTAAATAGAAGACCTGTTCACACTGTGACAGGAGGAAGCAAAACCTAGAGGGCCTGGAGTCCCCGCTATCCCTTTGAGGG
Source organism: Lophiomys imhausi (assembly GCA_907164525.1). Classification (NCBI taxonomy): domain Eukaryota; kingdom Metazoa; phylum Chordata; class Mammalia; order Rodentia; family Muridae; genus Lophiomys; species Lophiomys imhausi. The sequence continues at coordinate 24,404,896 of CAJQZJ010001826.1, read as the reverse complement.
TGAGCCTGCATCCATTCGTCCTCACCTCTGAAGGTCCTAACTCCCATTAGCATCGCAGGCTGGTGACTAAACTTAATACACCGGCCTTTGAGCAACACTCAAGATCCAACCATAGCTTTAAGAAAGGAAATTAGGTGGTGTTTGAAATGCAGAACTTTAAAGTACTCTTGTCAATCAGTTGCAAATGCTGATGTGTTGGAGCTAGGGTTGTCACTCAGTGGTATATGTATTTAACATATCTGAAGCCCTGAGTTCAAGCTCCACCTCCAAAACCAAAATAATGCTGCTGCATGATGCCCCTACACAGTGTCCCAACATTGGCACTATATTTCAGTACAAAGGTCCAGCAAATTGTATTTCCAGTAAGAAATTGTTAATAGTGGTTATTTCCAGGGTATAGATGGCTCAGTGGTTCAGTTCTTACTGTACATGAGTGGAGACCTGGAATTAGATTCTCAGCACCCATGTAAACACTGCACCTTTTACCCCAGCACAGCACGAACAGAGATAGGCAGATCCCAGGGGTTTGCTGACTAGCCATTCTCAACCAAAATAGTGAGCCCAGGTTCATTGAGAGACCCTGTCTTTCCCCTGCTCCTCCCTACCTAACCCCCCAAATGTGGATATCAGAGGCCTGGGTTCAACTTAGGGCCTTCTTTTATATATATATATATACAAGCAAGCATACCAGACACTCTTGCATATGCACACATACGCCTGCCCCCCTTCCAAACAACACAAACCAGTGGCCTTTTCTGGGAAGAGGATCCAGATGCTAGACTCCATCCTCTACACTTTCAATTAGTGTTACTCCAGAATGTTACTTTAAGTCTTTTTTTTTTTTTTTTTTAGATTTTTCGAGACAGGGTTTCTCTGTATATCCCTGGCTGTCCTGGACTCACTTTGTAGACCAGGCTGGCCTTGAACTCAGAGATCCACCTGCCTCTGCCTCCTGAGTGCTGGGATTAAAGGCGCGCGCCACCACCGCCCGGCTTTAATTTGTATTTTTAAAATTGCTAATTTCAGCAAACATGTTTGCTGTTTTGTGGGCTCAGTTTACATATTTTATTGACCTATTTTTTTCATTATAAAATAACTTAAACATAGAAAAAGTAAAAAGTAATTTTTTCTATTTAGTATTCAGTGTAAATTGTATCACTTTCCCCAGATACTATAAAATTTTAAGGGAAACTAATTGAATACTGTTGAAAATTGCCCTCTCCCTCTTTTGGAGGGGGGCAGAGTCTCTAAATGTCCTGGCACTCACTATATAGGTCATGCTGGTCTTGAACATACAAAGATTTACCTGCCTCAGCTTCCCTTTGCTGGAATTAAAGGTGTGCACCACTGTGCCCAGTTTGAAAACTGTTTTGTGTGGTCCCCCATTTCTTCCTCTAATTCCTTGTACTCAAGTTAAACAGTTTTGCAAAGGTAACATGTACCTTCCTGTACATCCTTTGGATTTTTTTGGTTGGCATATGAGTGCTTTGCCTGCATCACGTGTGTGCCTGGTGCCTGTCAGGATCAGGAAGAAGGAGGTGATCTCTTGGCCCTGGAGTTACAGACAATGTGAGCTACTGTGTGAGTGCCAGCATTCAAACCTGGATTCTCTGCAAAAGTAACAAGTACTCTAACCACTGAGCCAGTTCTCCAGCCCTTCTGTATATCCTTTCAACTTTCACTGGACATGTACATACCTCCAGCCAATGTAATGGTTTTACGTTTGGAATTTTTAATATAAATGGTATTATATATTCTGTAACTAGCTTTTTCATCTAGTTTCTTTTTTAAATTTATCTGTGTTGACACGTAGTAGCATTGTTTGTTCATTTTTCCAGTGCAAGGGCTTGAACCCAGGACCTCCTGTGGAAAATCACTACTCTACCACTAAGCTATTATTTCAGCCCTGTTAGTCTTTGAACATGTTTGTTTTTCCTACAGACTGTTCATTTATCTGTTGGTCAGTTAACTTTCATGAACTTGAAATGGTCTCTCCTCTTGCATTACAAGTGCTCTACTGCTGAGCACCTTTTCCAACTCTGAAATAACATCAGTAAAAAATTGAATTGCAGTATTCAAGTATACCAATGAATTTCTTAGCCTGTTTGTTAAAATTTTTTATGTACACATTTGCTTCTTCTCAAGTACAAGTATTTCAGGCACACATTAGTAGGATCTATCTTCAGTGTTTTTAAAATCTCAAATATTTAGAAGTTTTTTATTCCTTTGAGACTAGAGAGACGGACTAGCAGTTAAGAACTCCTGCTGTTCTTTCAGAGGACCAGGGTAGGTTTCCAAGGATCTAGGCTAGGTGAGAAGACTCCGTGCTTCTAAGTCTAGCTCCAAGGGATTCTGATGTCCTGTCTGGCTCCTGCATGCATACTGTATACACATAAGTAAAGCCTTTAAAAAATGTTTAATGTCTAAAAAGATTATTTTTATTCCTTTTATAGAAGAATCAAAAGAATCCCTCTCTGGTGAAGATGAGGAAGACAGTGATAATGATGTTGAACCCATTAGTGAATTTAGATTTGTGCCCAGTGATAAGTCAGCATGTGAGTGTTCTATGATATCGATCTTTTCTCTTTATGTTCCCCTCTCCCACTGATAACACACCCCTCTCACCTCCATCCTATTGCTTTATCTTCATGTTAGCCTCTTAAAGCCTCTTGAGGAACAGGGTACTTCTTAATGTCAAAAGTTGTGAATATAGTAAGAATACTGTAAACAGCATGGTACCTGGTGTATTTTGTGCAAGGAGGAGTCTGGTTAGTTTTATTGATTGATATTGCTGACTGAATCTCACTGTTGGAAGTACTTTCAAAGTTGAAATTGCTAAGACTGCTGGGAAGTCCCCTGCCATGTGACAGAGGCATTATCCTAATCAACAGTGTGACCAACAACTCTGACCTTTTTTCCTTTTCTCCCCCTCCCCTCCCATCCCCTCCCCTTCCTTCCCCTCCCTTCTTATTTTATTTCAGGGTCTCTCTATGTAGTCCTGGCTGTCCTCTCAAAACAGAAATCTGTCTCAGCCTCTTGAGTGCTAGGATCAAAGGCATGAGCCACAGCACCTGGCTTGATCCCTTTTTTCTGAAATCTAACCACCCATGAAGAGCTCTCATGTCTTGAACTCTGACTTGTTCATTGTCTCAGGCACTTCTAGAATAGGTTGTGTACTTCTCATGATCAATTTCTATCTGTACTTTGAAGATTTTATATATATTGTTAGCCTAGTAAACCTTTTGTCTGCTTTTAAGTTTGTTTGCAGCGGTGGTTGTATTTATTCTACAACTCTGTGGTGCACTAGAGAAAGCTATTAGTTACAATGTAATGTCTTGTAGTGGAGGAGATGTTCACTGCCATGTGTGAGTGCCAGGCCTTGCATCCAGACCCTGAGGATGAAGACTCGGATGATTATGATGGAGAAGAGTATGATGTGGAAGCACACGGTTAGTGACTTGGGTTCTTTTTTTTTAATAATTTATTTTTATTTTATGTACACTTGTGTTTTTACTGCATGTATGTCTATATGAGGGTGTCAGAAGTTACAGTTGTGAGCTGCCATGTCGGTGCTGGGAGTTGAACCCTGGTCCTCTGGAAGAGCAGTCAGTGCTCTTAACCAGTGAGCCCTCTCTCCAGCCCCTGTGAATTGGGTCTTAATATTGGTTTTAGTGTTTCATTTTAAGCATGTAGTTGTACTAAGGACACAAAATTTTAGTGAGTTTTTTGTTTGTTTGTTTGTTTGTTTGTATCTCCATAAAGTAACCAATGTAAGAGGACTACAAATAAAGGGAATACATTGGCATACTTTGTGTCCAGGCCCTTTCAGCAGACAAATTGCAAAAATGAATGGATTTCCTAAGCTCAAACAACAGTAAGATTATTAAGGGTGGGGACTAGAAAACAGAAACAAATGGGAAAGAAAATGATAACTCGGAAGTGGGCAGTCAAGAGCATACGTTATGGCTGCCCTATTCCCTACCCACTGAGAAGTCTGTTCATATGTATCTCTTTAAAATGTTCTTTAATTTGTTTATTTATATTTATGAGTGTTGTTCTTGGATGTATGTGTGTGCACCTCATGTGTGCCTGGTGCCCTCAGAGGCCAGAAAAGGGTGTTGCAGCCCCCAGCACTAGAGTTATGTTGTGAACTGCCAGCAGGGTGCTGGGCACTAAACTCCAGTCCCTGCAAGAACAGCAAATGCTCTTGAGCCTGAGTTGTCTACAGTAGATACCGCACTGTGTTCAACACACTTCCTGACACTGCACATAGCTAATGTCATTTTCTCTCCGCAGAACCGTATTTCATTTATCTACGAATATTCCTCTCGTCTTCCCAGATCAGGTGCATTGACTTGCCTGACAGGCTGTGCCTAAGGCACAAACTGTTCTTTTTGCATTTCCGCTCTGGTTTTATGCATACCAGTTGGGGTATCTAAAGTCCTTTCTTACATATGAATCCAGTTCCTGGCCTGAGAATACCCCTTTCTGGGATTGTTCTTCACATACATAAATATGTACTCAAATCTTAAAATCTTAGAGATTTTTAAAAGTGGTTTTATGTTTTGTCCTTTTTATATTTTTTATATTTTCTGATTTTTTGTTTGTTTGTTTTGGTTTTTGGGGTCAGGATTTCTCTGTATAACCCTGGCTGTCCTGGAACTTGCTCTGTAGACCAGGGTTGCTTCAAACCCAGAGATCTGCCTGCCTCTGCCTCTCAAGTGCTGGGATTAAAGCGTACACCACCACTGCCTGGCTTGATTTTCAGATTTTAAAAAACGGAACATATATTAATTCAAAATCTTTTCAGTATCAAATTAATTTATGTTCATTTGCAAAATTCCCACCTTGGAATGGTAAAAATTAGGTTCACTAATTTTTTTACAAATACTGTCTTTTCCTTCTCATCCCTAGACAAGTCCATTCTCTGGGAACTACTATTTACTAGCTTATTATCTTTTAAATATTTTCTTATCCTAAAGGGGAGAGATTTTTTTTCTTTTCTTTTTGCAACTCTTTTAAGTAATGGCCTTATCAATAAATAGTGGAAGTGTTCCTGGAAGCCTATACATCTTCAGCAAATGCATCATTATCCATCTTTTTTTCCAGATTGTATAATATTTTAAAGGCTTTCTGTTTGTTTAGAACAAGGGCAGGGGGACATCCCTACATTTTATACCTATGAAGAAGGACTATCCCATTTAACAGCAGAAGGACAAGCCACATTGGAGAGATTAGAAGGAATGCTTTCTCAATCTGTAAGCAGCCAATATAATATGGCAGGAGTCCGAACAGAAGATTCAGTAAGAGATTATGAAGGTGAGTGTTCTTTCTCTTCAGAGTGAGCAAATGGCTATAAGGGAAATCTTAAAGAAACAAAGTTTTCTCTTGGGAACTGGAAGACAATAAAATTTCACAATTAACTTTAAAGTATATGAATCACGTATAGAATTACTAGAATGGGAAAGTTTTGGTTGCTATTGTTTATGTCTGGTTCTCCCATACCTCCCAAACTATATCAACTATTCAAATGGTTTAGGTCCAGCAAGATGCTCAGCACGCAAAAATGCTCTCTGGACCCTGCATGGTGGGAGGAGAGAATTGGCTATGTACATTTAGCAGCAGGATGGTGGGTTCATCCTTAGGGCCTGTAACCTACCCATCCACAAGTTTTTGGTCCAGTTAATGGTACCAGGCATTAGTTCCTTCTCGTGGAATGGGTCTGAAATTCAGTCAGAAAGTGTGGTTACTTCTTTAACATTTATGCCATTATTATACCAGTGGGCCTTTCTTGCCAGTGCAGTAATTACTGTAGCTGTCAGAGTTTACGGCTGGGTAAGACTGTCAGTTACTGTTCTCCTCTGTAAGGTGGATTTTTAGGTTGGTGTCAGCTTGATTTTCCCATGTTCTGTCACTCGGGGAGGAGGTGTATTTAGCAATAGGCTCTTTTTTCTATCTCTTTTTATCAGTTATTTACTTAATGGCAGGAGAGGGAGGAAGAGGATATGCATATGGGATGGTGGTGCATGCGTGACTACCAAAGGGCAACTTGGGAGTTAGTGTTTGCCTTCCACATTGTTGAGGCAGGCTCTCTTTCTGCCTCTGTTGTACGTACTCTGGGTAGCTGTCCTTTAAGCTTGGGGCGATTCATCATGTCCATCTCACTGTAGGGGTGCTAGAATTACCACACTCAGCACTACATAGACTCCAGTTCGGGTTATCATGCTTGCACAGCTAACGCTTTGCCTACTGGCTGATTTCTCCAGCCTCGATTGTACAGTTGTAGCTCTGAAAGGATGACACCGTTTGCCTCAGGTCAGCAGTGCTGTACCTTTTAACCTCAAGATGATAATGTGCCACACCTGTATTTAAAACATGTTTACCCATATTTACTATTTTTGTGTGTGTAGTTTGGATTTTTTGAGACAAGGTTCTCTGTGTAGCTTTGGCTATCGTGGAACTCTGTAGACCAGGCTGGCCTTGAACTCAGATCCTCCTGCCTCTCTAGTGTTGGGATGAAAAGCGTGCGCCACCACCGTCCAGCATATTTACTCACTTAATTCTTCCAAGAACTCTTGGATAAGTTTATGATTTGCATTTTTACACATTAGACAACTGAAGCACATAAAGATTGCATTGCTTGAGGTCCAACAGCTGATAGTGTCAAGAGGATTAGATTAATGACTTCTTCAAGCCATTATACAAAAATAATATGCCTGCCGCTGTCATAAGCACTTCTTGCATTTTATATGTGTTTAGTATATATTAATATTTTATGCTCTGGCAACATCTCAGCCCTTGATATTGAAGTGGCTGTAGTCTTTTTTCTGTTGGTGCACTTGCATTTCTCTCACAGTTCTGTGACTGGTATCTCCGTGCATACAACATATTGACCTGGGGTTCTTGGAGTGCTGGGGTATTGGGGGGGCAAGCATTGTGTCTTACTATATTGCCCATGCTTGTCTCAGACTAGGAAGCTCAAGTGATCGTCCCTTCCCAGTATGTAACATTCACATGTCTGAGGGATAGGATGCCAGGGGGCTGTTGGCAGAAGTTTGTGGCAGGAGAAGAGTTGGGGAGTGAGAAAGTGAAGAAAGCAGCTGTAGCTGTTTCTTTCTAGAGTACTTTTTATTTCTGTCCTCCCACACATTTTTTTTCAATCGTATTTTATGTATGGGTGTTTTGCCTGTGTATGTCTGTGCTCCACTTTTGTGGTTGGTGCCTTTAGAAGCCAGAAGAGGGTGTTGGCTCCCCTGGAAAATGAAATTACACCCAGTTGTGATCTGCCATGTGGGTGCTGGGAATTGAACCTGGGTCCTCTGAAAAAGCAGCCAGTGTTCTTAATTGCTGAACCATCTCTTCAGCCTTCATCCCATACCTTTTTTTTTTTTTTTTTTGGTTTTTCAAGACAGGGTTTCTCTGTGTAACCCTGGCTGTCCTGGACTCACTTTGTAGACCAGGCTGGCTTCGAACTCACAGAGATCTGCCTGCCTCTGCCTCCCGAGTGCTGGGATTAAAGGCGTGCACCACCAACGCCCGGCTCATCCCACACTTTTTTAGTGAGATGATGATAATGGGGAGGTAAAATTCTGCTGTTGTTCTTTGTTTTTCTATGCTGTATGTTAAATAATGCCCAACAGTAAATACTTCACACAATTCTATGAAAGATGAACAGTTGATACGTTTGAAAATTCCTACCAGCCAGTGTAACAGAATATTTTTATTTATCACACTTTTATTTATTAATACTTAACAATCACCTATAAGATACCTAAATCCTATAACCTAAACTTTAATTCTAAAATCTATAATCTATCTAAGAATATCTTAATACCTAAACACTTTAATACCTATAAAAACCAAACACTTAGCACTTTTTCTTTTTTTTTTTTTTTGGTTTTTCGAGACAGGATTTCTCTGTGTAACAGCCCTGGCTGTCCTAGACTCACTTTGTAGACAAGCCTGGCCTCGAACTCACCAAGATCCACCTGCCTCTGCCTCCCAAGTGCTGGGATTAAAGGCGTGCACCACCACTGCCCGGCCGTTTAGCACTATTTTAAGTTTCTGAAAAGGATATTAATACTTTTGGCGTAGGTCCGTGTAAGGTGGCCTGGTCTACAGTTGTCTCATCAGGTCTTTTAATCTCAAAGTTTGTTGGGTATTATTTTACCAATTTGCAAGCCCAGTCTACCTTTACCACAAAGTTGTGGCCAGTTTATAAAGTCAATTTGTTCTGACTGCCAATGTAGGGCGGTCTTTTCAATCAGCCAAGAATAGCTTCTGCTATCTCAGGGTCCAGAAATTTCAAGACTGAAAGCTTATCCAAACTGCTTCCAGTTCTGTTGTCTGTCTGGCTCACCTTTCTGGAGCTCTGGGGCTCCAAGGTAGATGACTCCAAAGGACTCTGCCTTAGCAAGTCTGTGACATGCTTTTTCATTGGCTTGCAGCAGTGCCAATGGGGTACTTCATTACACCCTTCCTCACCTGGATTCATAGTGGCAGGAAAGAGATGGAAGGAACCGAGAACCCGAGTGGTTCTTTGGCTTATATTTACCAGTGTTTTCTCGGGCTTTTTCAAGTTATGCCCCTGTGAAGGAGCAGTCTGTGTGATTACATCTCGCAATGCTTGATCCCATTGCTTCTCACGGCTAATGATGTCATCTGCGTGGCTTTCGAGGTTTCTTAGCAGTGCCCTTCAGTGGCATATCATCTGGCCATAGCCGGCTCCACCCATATCAGCAAGTGAAGAGGTGCCAAGTTTCCTATTGTCACTAGATGCTAATTTAAACTGTCTTTTACTAACTCCTACCACAAGCCAGACATGATGGTACATATTTGTAATCCTAGCACTTGGGAGGTGAGCCTGGACTACACTATGAGTTTTAGCCAGGCTAGGCTACATATAAAAACATTCCAAAAAATCTTTAAAAAGAAAAAAAGGAAAGAAAGATATAAATCAACTCCTGCCTAGGATTTGTAGGATTTGTATGCATGTGTTGATGTTTTGAATTTACAGAGTAAATGTTAAGTGTATAGACTAATTTTAACTTGACTTAAATCCACAGCTAGCATTTTCCATTCAGTCTTTTTTTGGGTAATTTCGTTTTCAAAACAGAAAGTGTGGAGTTGGAGGTGTAAGATAGCGTGGCATGGTGGTACATCTGCAGTTCTAGTACATGGGGCACTGAGGGCAGTGGCCGAGGACAGCCTGGATCACAGGAGACCCTGTTTCAGAGACAAAATGCCCAAGTTTTAAAATCCAATTATTAAGCTAGGCATAGTGGTGCACGCCTTTAATCCCAGCACTGGGAAGGCTGAGGCAGGGGATCTCTGTGAGTTCAAGGCCAGCCTGGTCTACAAAGCAAGTCCAGGACACGGTTACAGAGAAACCCTGTCTTGAACAACCAAAAAACATACATGCATACATACATATATAAACAAACAAATAAATCCAATTATTATTTTTATTGTATTTTTAAAGATTGGGTTTCACATGTAGCTTGGAACTTAGTACACAGGCTACGCTGGCCTCAAACTCACAGAGTTCTACCTGACTTCCTCCCAAGTGCTGGGACTAAAGGCAGGCATCACTATGCCCAGAGTTACGCATTAATTCTTGGTAGCAGAGGGCACTGGTATCCTTGTTGAATCTACTTATCTAAATTACAGTCTCTTTTATGTTCAGATGGTATGGAGGTAGATACCACACCAACTGTTGCTGGACAGTTTGAGGATGCAGATGTTGATCACTGAAGATGATTTATGCTGCTATACGGTGAGTAGTTTATTCTCTCTCTTGTCACAGACCTTGAAAATCCTGTGCAATGATTGCTTTTTGTTTTGTTTTGTTTTGTTTTGTTTTGTCTTTTGTTTTTTTCGAGACAGGGTTTCTTTGTGTAGCCCTGGCTGTCCTGGACTTGCTTTGTAGACCAGGCTGGCCTTGAACTCACATAGATCCGCCTGCCTCTGCCTCCCAAGTGCTGGGAATAACGGTGTGCAGCACCACGCCCAGCTGATTTTTTTTAAATTTCAAAATTCAGGAGAATTATATAAAGTTAGCAGTTTGAAAAAATGTTGTCCATCTCCAGTTACTGTAAAGTACTTTTTTTTTTTGCCCTAAGAAATCAAAGTTTGTAAACACTGTGCTATTGGGTGTTATATCTGCCAAGCACTACACTAGGAAGGGAGAGTAGTCTTGTGTCCGGGAACAGACCTCCCTGTTGGTCTCGTGCAGGAGTGGCCGTCTGCGCCTGTCTGCTCTGTTCTTGCGTCACCTTCTCATTTGTGTTGTTGAGTCTGTTTACAGTTTGCTGCACGTACTGCTTTTCAGTCCAGGAAAGTAATTCCACACTGAGCTTAAGACGTTATAATCTTGTATTGCTGCCCCTCTTTCTGGGACCAATAGGGGACACATGTCCTGTGTATCTTAATGTTTAAGGAAGATTTGTCCAGATCATGTACAGCCATTACTTTCCTAAAATTTTTCCTATCTACCCTTCATGGCCGATGTACTAGTTCTCTGCCAGTTTTGTTTTCTGGCACATTCTGGTGAGCTTTGCCTTAAGTTTGTCCCTGAGTATTTGCTATTCTGTGAACCCTGAGAAACATATCCCTTTCCCAGTGTGAGTCATTAGGCTGTGCCGTGTTACATGGCTGGAGGTCCAGGGACTAGCACCTCAGAGGCCTCTCTTATAGTCTGCACAAGTTTTCTTTGTAAAATTGTTGTTTCTTCCTCCCTTTAATAATCTTTTAAGACTGTATGTGCAGCCTGGCATGGTTGCGCACACCTTTAATCCCAGCACTTGGGAAGCAGAGGCAGGTGGATCTCTGTGAATTCAAGGCCAGCCTGGTCTACAGAATGAGTTCCAGGATACCCAATGCTATGCAGAGAAACCCTGCCTCGAAAAACAAAACAAAAACAAACAAACAAAAAAAGACTGTATGTGCTTGTAAAGCCTGAACAAGGACTAAAGTGTTCATGTAACCGCTACTGATTTCAAAATAATGGACCTCTGGGTGCATGAGATGGGTACAGAAGGGTGCACATGGATTGTGGCGTCACAGCTCCACCATGCACCTCTGGAGGTGGCATATACATAACTTGACCAGCTTCTCAGTTTCCTCATCTGTAAAATGGGATAATAAAAGCTACCTGGCAGAGTTATTACAAGGACTGAGATACAACAATAAGAGTCTGGAACTCTACAAAGCTTCACTAAATAATGACTATTAGTAATAACTGTAAGCCCTTTGTCTTTCAGATTCTGTTCATCACTGTAGGCAAAAACTTGGTGCCTCTTCCACTCCAGAGTGTGGCTGGTGAAAGGCTTTTTCCTTCTCCAAAACTTATTTCTCAAGACAAACTGTAATGAGACAGCAAGCTGTCACCAGCAGAAGAGACTGACCTTTATTAACAAAGGTGAATTAACTTAACTGAGCGGGTATTTGTTGTTTCTCATTTGCTCCCAAACTTCCGGTGTCTAGGTATCTTCTGAGTAGGCCTCTAATTCCTGCCTTGCTGTGTGCATGCCTGTCAGCTGGAAGGCCTATGTGGTGAAATGTACAGAGTTCACACCATGTGTAGACTGGGTGAGAGAGAGATGCTGAAGCTTAGATGTCTCTCTCGGGCTTAAAAGAACTCTCTTGTCCCAGGGATAAAAGTAAAGGCCTCAGAGGAGCGGCCTCTAATGTTTTCCACAGAGGCATGGGTCCTTTACTTGGGGCTGACTCTGGATCACCTCCAAGGAAAGTCTCAGCCACAGCTCACCATGACCCGACACTTCTGTCTAGCTTCTGTTCCTCCTCATTTCCCCATCTGCTCTATGACATTCTAGGTTAGGTCCTTGACTGTCCACCTTCTTCGTTAGCTTTCCATCACAGAATAAGCTGTAATGAAATCTGCAGAGTATTCTTAATAATGTTTTGTCTTTGTAATAGTTAAAAAATAAATTTAGATTTTCTATATCACTGTGTTTCTGTTCTTGACTAAAACTGTTAATGAGAAAAAAATTAAGATTCTTTTTTTTTGGTTTTTCGAGACAGGGTTTCTCTGTATAACAGCTCTGGCTGTCCTAGACTCACTTTGTAGACCAGGCTGGCCTCAAACTCAAAGAGATCCGCCTGCCTCTGCCTCCCAAGTGCTGGGATTAAAGGCATGCGCCACCACCGCCTGGCAAGATTCTTTTTATTAATAAATATTTATTTGTTACTTCAGGTTACATCTCCATCATATTGACCTCTTTCCCCCCTTCCCAGCCCTGCCCTCCCACCCTCTACCCCCTAACGCTTCCATCTTGCTCCTCTGGAGTGTAGTGTCCCTACATAACAGTCCCTCGCCCCAGTTCAGAAGTCATATGAGGGCCAAGAGTCTCTTCATACACTGGGGGCCTACAAGGCAGTACCACCAGTGAAAAGTGTCTCATTGCTAGGAGGGAAAACTAAAAAATAGACCAACAAACAAACAAAAAGTCTATGACCATGTTCCCTTTGGTGTGTTGGTTGTAGTACAGATATCCTGTACTATATAGCTAAAATCCTACTATAAGTGAATAGATGCCATGTGCATCCTTCTGAGTCTGGGTTAGTTCACTCAGGATGAGCTTCTCTAGTTCCATCCATTTGGCTGCAAATTGCATAATTTCATTGTTTCTGATAGCTGAGTAATATTCCATTGTGTAGATGTACCACAGTATTTTAATTAATTTTATATCTGTGATTGTTTTGCCTGTGTGTGTATGTATATGTGTGTGTGTGTGTGTGTGTGTGTATTCCATATGTCTTCTAGTCCCCATGGAAGTCTGAAGAGGGTGCTGAGACCACTGGAATTGGAGTTAAGGTGTTTGTGAACTGCCATGAGGACTCTGGGAACTGACCCCAGGTCCTCTGCAGGAGCAGCATGTATTCCTAACTGCTGAGCCATTGCTCCAGCCCAGCACCCATCGCTCTCTTAGAGGACCCTAAGTCCAGTACCTCTGCCTCTGTATTGGGAAGCTCATAGCTGCTCCAGCACCAGCTCCAGGGGTCTGACAGCCTCTTCTGGTTTCATGAGGACTCAGATACACATCCAAGACAGACAATCATATACATAAACAAACAAACAGATTTTTTAATTTATTTTTTTATATTCATTGGTGTTTTGTCTGCATGTATGTCTGTGTGAGAGTGTCAGATTCCCTGAAACAGGAGTTAAAGACAGTTGTGAGCTGCCATGTAGGTGCTGGGAATTGAACTGGGTCTTCTGGGAGAGCAGTTAGTGATCTTAACTTCTCAGCCATCTCTCCAGCCCAATACATAAAAATTTAAAGAAATGCTAGGACTATTGATATAGATTGGTTGGTAGAGAGCTAGTCTAGCTACATGAAGCCCTGGGTTTAGTCCCTACCTCTTTATAAACTTGGCCTGGTTGTGTATGCTTGTAAATACTACACTCAGGAGGTGGAGGCAAGAGGACCAGAAACTCAGGGTCATCTTCAGCTAAGTATCACATAAATACATAAACAAAATATTAGCACTGGGGGCTAGAGAAGGGTCTCAGCATTAAGAACTTTGGCAGAGCATCCACGATTGTTTCCCAGCCCACACTGATGACTCACAATCAGCCTGTAACTATAGCCCCGCAGGGTCCCACAGCTCTACGTTCATTGATGCATGTGCACCAGGAAGCCAGAAGTGCACATTAGGGTCTTCTCAGTGGCTCTCTACCTTTTTTTTTTTTTTTTTTTTTTTTTGTCTTTTTGAGACAGGGTTTCTCTATGTGTCCCTGACTGTCCTGGACTCACTTTGTAGACCAGGCTGGCCTTGAACTCACAGAGATCCTCCTGCCTCTGCCTCCCGAGTGCTGGGATTAAAGGCGTGTGCCACCATGCCCGGCGCTCTCTACCTTTTTTTTCTTTATTTTTTAAGACAGTCTCAGTGTGTAGCTCAGGCTGGCTTGGAATTCACAGAAATCTGCCTGCCTCTGTCCTCTTACTGCTGGAATTAAAGGGGTGTGCCACCATGCTCATTTTTAGTTTTAATTACGTGTGTGCAGGTGCCTAAGGAGGCAGAAGGGTGTCAGATCCCCTGGACCTGTAGTTACAGGTGGCCGAGGGCTATATGATGTTTCTGGGAACTGAACTTGGGTCCTCTTCAAGAATAGTAAGCACTTTATCACTGACACATCTCTCCAGCCCCATCTAACCTTATTTCTTGAGACAAGATCTCCTGGTGTAGACTGGCTGACCAGCAAGCTGCAGGGATCCTTGTCTTCCGGCTCCTGACCCTCCGCTCACACTCCTCTCAACACTAGAGTACACACACACTGTCCCACTATTGCATGAGTGCTAAGACCCAAACTCAGGGTGTCATGTTTGCACGGAACGCACTTTATAGACTGAGCCATCTCACCAGCCCAATTTCAGTTCAGTTTGTTGGGAGCATGATGTTGATAAAATGTGTGAGCTTCTAGCAAGTCTTTTGTAAGGTGGGTCTTAAAACATTTTTAGAATTTAAAGAATTGCTTTAAAGAACTGCTGATGCTGCTTGGATTAGGAGCAGTGTTTAAGTAAGTTTATCAGCCCTTGCTATATAGGAACCTGGGTGTTCATAGGGCTGGTTTTCATAGTTCTAGACTTAGGCCTATTGTTTCATTTTTGAGACTGGTCTAGAACTCAGAGAGATCCACTTGGCTCCCAAGTCTTGGGATTAAAGGTTTGTACCTGGACTTCTGTGCTTTCCCGTGGCCTTTGAGAGAGGGTTGGTTATATGAGTGATTTGGAGTTGTCTGCCTGATTAGCATCTGGATCCCGCTGATACCTTCAGCTCAGTGTTCTTGCAGTGGATTTTCACTGAGTTTCTCATCCTGCAAAATAAGTCAAAAAAAAATTCCCCTTTTTGTATCTTTATAAACAGGGTTTTCAGAAGTTCGGAGTTTGTTAGACTAAGCTAGGTGAGAGGAAATTAGAATTTCCTGAGGCCTCTTCAGCAGCAGCCACTGCCCCATGCTCTTCCCATGTATGGTGGGTGACAGGAGTGTCCCAGGGGGTGGCGGTGCTGCTTTCCTCACCTTGCACTTTGAGTTCTAGAGAGAGGACTCGCTTAAGGTTACATGGATATTGAATTGTGGTTGGTAAGCCTATTTTCCAAAACACAATACAGCCTTAGCACTAATACTAAGTTGAGACTCCCTTCTACAAGTTTCTCTGCTATCAATGTAAACGCCACTCGTGATTTTGTCCTAGGAACGCACTCATTCAGTAGGGGTGAGGCTTTCTCACAGGTTGATAGTAGAGTTTCACTGAGTATCTTTCTAGAGGAACAAGTTTGAGGAGATCCTGTAGACTCTTCCTCCTGCGGGATTTGCCGAGGTCGGCCTGCTGCTGTAGGTGATGCAGTCAGCAAGGCAGACAGGGACAAGCCATCACAGACTTGGCTGTCATTCTGCACTGAGAAGTGTACCCAAAGCCTCGAGAGGAAAAGGACAAGTCAGACTACTTAAAACTGAAACAGCCTGCCACAGAGGCAGCTGGATCTGTGAGTTCAAGACCAGTCTGTTCTACATAGTAAGTTCCAGGCCAGCCAGGGCTACTTAATGAGACCTTGGGATTGTTTTTAGAGATTATTAGTCATGAGTATACATAAAGTGCTTATTGCAACACTGTAGGAGTTACATAAACTAGATTTAGAAAATATATAGGAGTTTCTGATACTGTCTCTTAATTCGGGGCCTGAAGAGCATTATCAGCATGAAGTCAGCAAAAACAGGAAAGACTTAATAGACTGAAAAACAAGGTTGAAGTCAGGAAAACAGGAAAGACTCAATAGACTTGAAGAAACAAAGTATCTGGCCTGACATTGTTTTCAGCTGCAAAGTGGGCGGAGCCCAAATTAAGCTGAAACAGAGTTCCTCCTATTTGAGGACAGTGCGTGGAGCCCAGAAGAAGGAGAGGCCCCTGATGCTAGAGAGCTCCAAGAGTCCTGCTGAAAAAAGGGCTGGCCATTGATGGCCAGCTCTCTCCCTGAAGCAGAAAGAAGCCGGTGAGCAAAGAAAGCCTGAGCAAGACACCAAAAGGCCAAGGACTGGACCCTGTGGCTCAGCTTTTGCCTAGAGGGGTTTGATCTGTCTGAACAGTGGCCTAAAGGAAACTGTGCCTGGCTTTAAGGACTGAGGCAGAGCAGCTGAGTTCCTGATTCAAAAGAAGTAAGTTGGCCTGCAGACGGCTGGGGTCTCCCACAGAGAAGAAAGCATGAAGCCTTATTTAAGGTGAGACTACAATAACCAACTACCCTGACGAACCTGCATCTGAGAGATCCAGAAAAAGGACTGCTAAGTGCGTTAAAGAATCTACAACAAAGACTGTGTTCCTGATGACTGAGGACCTGCCCCAGAGACTGTATCATTCTAAAAGGTTATGAAAGTAGTTGTTATAATTATCAATAGGTTTAGTGGATAGGTTAAAGGGGTTGTAGGAATTTATAGGATTAATAGTTAAGAAATTGTTGGTGTTTGTTATAAGTGAATTTAGTAATAAATAAATAAGTGTTAAATAATAATTTAAAAGTTCGGTTACACAACAGTGCCTAGAAAGTAGCTGTTTGTTGTTGGCAAGGTTAGTGCTGACTTCATTTATCTGTTTATTTATTTTTAGGCAGGATCTTAATGAAGCCCACACTGGGCTTGAATTTGCCATGTAGTTGAGGATGATCATGGGATAACCTACATGTACCACCACACCAGTCTCACATGGTTCTAGGGCTCAAACTCAGGGCCCTTTGCATGGTAGCAGACACTGACAGCTGAGCTGCAGCCCAGCCCTAATGCTGACTTCCTGAAAAGAAGCTGTAACTAACCCACCACTGAGATTAGAATACATCTAAGAAACTTCAAATAAAAATTTCCACCAAGCAGTTAAACATCATGGAGTCTACTTTTTTGTAGGACCTGCAGGCCTTAGTGCAGGGTGCTGCTCTTGCTCTGTGAACAGATCTGATGCCCTGAGTGTCTAGTTTCCAGTATGCCAGATGAGTAGAGGAGGGGGAAGTGGTTGTGTCGGTCATGTCAACAGGAACGATGGATGGCTGACAATATTGTGACGAAAAGCAAATCCTTTTAAATAAGGCAAACCCAGTCTGAGTACACTGTAGAGCAGAGGTAAAGCTGCTCAACATGAACTAGTGCAGCTGTTCACACACCAACAAAAACCCATCCAGATGTGGCGTCAGCAAGAACCGAGCCGTTAGATGACGATGTCGCTTTGCTACAGCCCTTACCTAGCACACCCAAAGCCTGGGCTCATCCTCAGCATCACTCTCAAAAAAAAAAGGGAGTGGGGAAAAACATTGGACAAGAAAGCTAAAACAGACCAGATCCATAAAGTAAGTTAGGGGCCAGGAGTGGTCCTAGTGTGAATCCTTTGCTGATGTTGACTGCTTTCCTAACTGTTTCCTTGTCTGAGTTCACCACATTCAAGACTCAGTGTGTTAGCTGGCCTTGTAAGTTGAAAACAACAGGAATCATCTGGCCCCTTTCTGCTTTTGTAATAGAAGCATACTGGCCGTGTGTAGATTCACACAGGAAGGATTCATAGATGCTGAGAAATGTACATTATCTACTGCAACTGTGAATCTAAAATACATGTATATGGATGGATAGATACAAAATTGACATTGTACTCTGTTGCACATAGAATAAACACACAGTTGTGTTTGATTCTGTCATGATGATGTGTGTTAGTGTGATAGAGGGGAAGGGAGTTAAGGACGTAGCAGGCATGTTTGAGACACTGATTGTCCATAAGTAAAAGAGAGTACTTTGGGATCATTGGAGCTGAGGTACTAGACTAGTGGCCGGGGGGTGGGGGGGTGGCTGGATAAAGTTTAGAAATGAAGGTTAGAAAATTATTTGAGCTGCAGATTTTGTTTACTGGTAATGACAAACTTGTAGCTACAGTGGAACTCAGGCAGGATAAGATATAACTATCTAAACTGGAGACAGCCAAGGAACTCAGAGGCCGGGGATCCTTTTGTGGATTTCAATTACCAAGACAACTTTAGTAGTGTTCCACAAAGAGCAGGAGCTAAGATCTTAAAAGGGGGTGGGAGGTGGTTCAGTGGCTCAGAGCACAAGCTGCTCTTCCAGAGGACCTGAGCTCAGAGCTGCCTGCAACTCTAGCTCCAGGGGGCTCAGCAGGCACCCGCAGATGGCGTACATTCACACACACACACACACACACACACACACACACACACACACACACGTAAATTTATTTCTTTAATAGAGGAAAGTTTATTTTGGTTTAATAGTTTCAGAAGGATGAGGGTCCATTATGGCAAGTGGCAGGCATGGTGGCAGCAGGAAGCTGACAGATCACATCTTTAACCACAAATACACAACAGAGAGCAAGACAGAGAAGCAGGGCTAGGTTACGTACTCTCAAAGTCCACCCCAGTGACATACTTCCCTAGAAAGGCTGCACCTCCTAAACCTTTCCCAAAATAAAATCTTAGAAGGACACAAGCCACTCATCCTTGAGGAAACCTCCACCTCAAGGCCCAGTGGGCAGGAAATGGGAGAGAAGAGTGCCACCTAAGAGGAATGCAGGACAAACAGCAGAATCTGAGGGCACAAACTCAGAATCACTGTTCAGAGGGTCGGCATTTTCACAGTAACAACCCTCCCCATTTCTGTCAAGCCGTGGAGCGTGCATATTAGTGAAATGAATAAAAAGTGCTTTCTGTGTTCTGTGGACACCCATGAAACTGAAGAAAACTCAGCTTCATTCTGGAAGGCAAGGGGTTGCTTGAAAGGGAACAGTAATTTGGAATGTTGCCAGAATAGAATTCAGGCCTCAAATTTGAAGAGAAGCCAGAGCTGTGAGTTTTTGTGTAAAGATGTGTTTGAAAGTGACTGTTACTTTAAATGCAGGCAGGCCTGATAAAACCTGTCCTCGCTGTCCCTTGTTAAAAGGCCATCAGCTACCTCCATACTCCGCAGTGATCCATGGTGGCATCTGAGCCCTCTTGTCAAGATCTTTTCTAAAAGATCCTATTTTGAGGCAGGTTTAGGGCTGCACACTTCTGGAGGAATTATTGCTGGGGGAGGGCTTTGAGAGCACCTGCATTTAGTCATCCAGTTCTGAGACCTCTCAGTTAAGTACTGTTGTGACACATATTAGTCTATGACAAAGTTTCTGGCTTCCTTGTCGCACTGCGGGGTCATGGTCTGTGAGCTCATCACCACGCAGTGCTTAGCACTCCAGCAGATCACATCGACCCCCTTCCACCCTTTAACAACTGATACTGTGGTCAAGGAATATCTATGACTTGTATGGCCTGGATTTTTTTTTTTTTTTTTTTTTTTTGGAGACAGGGTTTCTCTGTGTAATCCTGACTATCCTGGATTTGCTTTGTAGACCAGGCTGGCTTCAAACTCAGAGATCCACCTGCCTCTGTCTTCCCCCCAGTGCTGGGATTAAAGATGTACGCCACCACGCCCTGCTTGGGATTTTCATAATTAGACTCCAAGCCATCAAGATGGCCCAGCGGGATAAAGGCATTGCTGCATAAGACTGGCAACCCAAGTTCCATCTCAAGAATGGGGATGCCCTCTATCTCCATATGTGTGCCATTACATGCACTCTCCCACCCATGTTTACATGCAAAACAGTGAAATAAAATTTTAAATAAAAAATACTGGATTTCAATAATAAGGCTTGCAATGGAGAAAAATTGAAAGCTTTTTAAACTTCAAAAAGTACCAAAAGGACTAAAGAGGTGGCTCAGCAGTTAAGAGCACTTGCTGCTCTTCTAGAGGACCCAAGTTTGGTCCCCAGCGCCCACATGGCAGCTTATAGCCACCTGTAACTCCAGGGGACCCTGTCCCCTGTTCTGGCCTCCTTGGGTACCTTCACATACATTTGCATATATATACATGCCCTCACACGCACAAAGAATAAAGAGAAAATATTGTTTCTAAATTTAATACAAAGGATTCAATGTTTTCTTCAGAACCTTTTCCTCCAGTCAGTGATGACTGAAAAGAATTTTTGCTGCTGAAATGGAAATGTAGAGCTTGCATTTGCCTCTGTGGTGTTGGGTGGAGTCACAAAGCACACTCTAGGCTCAGCGTTAGGTCTTGTAAAATGGAGGTTAAAAATCCATTTCCGGGCTGGAGAGGTGGCTCAGAGGTTAAGAGCACTGGCTGTTCTTCCAAAGGTCCTGAGTTCAATTCCCAGCAACCACATGGTAGCTCACAGCCATCTACATTGAGATCTGCTGCCCGGGCATATATGTAGAGCAAATACTGTATACATAATAAATAAATAAATGTTTAAAAAAATCCATTTCCACATTTTGTTGCTAGCTGTTACTGAGCATTTCAGTGTATCAGTAAAAAGATAACCCTGCTTCTCCAGGTAGCTGTCCAGTGCAATTGAGAAAGTGAAAAGATCAAATCTTGGCTGTGTGTGTGTTCTATTAAGACAATTTGACTGAATTGTCTACTTCAATATTTTAGGAATTAGAATATATTTAAAATCTAGGAAGCCTGAGACAGTTGTAGTAGGACATACTTATAATACCAGCACTCAGGAAGATGGTGAAATTAAGGTCCTTATGCCCAAATGAAAACAAAACAAAAACTCTGGTTGTGGGAGCATACCCCTACCTGTAATCCCAGCACTTGGGAGTCAGAGGCAAAAAAGTATCACTACACATTTGAGGCTGGTCTGGACTACACAGAGCAGATGCTTCAAGCCAGCCAGGCTACAAATGAAACCCTGTGTCAAGCCAATGGGAACTTTGTTGAGGATGAGTGCATATAAAAGGTATTTCCTAAACTAGCTTTCCTATTAAAAGATGGCACCACTGACAGTGTCACTGAAAAGTTGTGGCTAAAAAGCACCTTCTTGAGCCTTGGAATGAGATGGTCGAGCTCTGAAGTCCAGTTCAATCAGAGGGACACTTTGGTCTTTGGTCTTGCCCAACCAGTGGCCCTCCCCTGCTTAACTTTTGTATTATATGTTTTCATCACAGTTAAGAATCACTTGGGATTTATAGATGTTTAATGAATGAGCCTTTTCTAGCAGCATTTAATACATCACTCAAAAGAACAAGTCTTAACTGAGAAATGCAGGCTACCTCATTTTCACAGTAATTTTAAGTCCAGGTAGTGAAAACATTAAGACACCTTCCACAAAGGAAGCTGAAACACTTGAGTGCAGTGTAGCCAGAATCTGAAAGGTGATCAGATCTGTCCCATCTGGCTTGACTGTCCTGTGACTTAGTTTGAGTTCTTGAGAGTAGTTACTCCTTCTTATTAGTCATTTGGTTGTTATGCAGCCACGGAAGGAAAAAACTGAACATCATGATCATCAGCAATACACCTGAAAGACAAAATACAGGAAAATAAACCCAAAGCATGTAGGGAAGGGGAAAATGACTTCATGGGTGTAAATTAAGATTGCTGCTCTCACGTTGCTCTTCGATCCTTAAAATCATTCTGTGCTCAGTAAGAGTAGGGCAGACACCACGGATTCAAATGACACGGGAGTTCAAATGTACTTTTACTTCCGCTTCATTACAGACTTGGCGAGAAACCCTGGGATTGAGTCATTTGGTCCTCTGAGAAGTGGCAGGGCTTCCTCCGTGATTCAAAGGTGGCTTGGGAGGTAGGAGCTCACAGCATTATGGTGTTTTTGTTGTTGTTTTAAGGTGGAGCAAACAGATTAAGGAAAAGAAAAATCTGGGAGCAGGAGGGGCTCCAAGGGAGGAGAATACCTTGACAGCTGTCTTGGAATGTTCAAAAACACAAGGGAGGAGAATACCTTGACAGCTGTCTTGGAATGTTCAAAAACACCTATGTTAGGCTCTTGCTCTTTCTTCATGAGTCCCACCATAGTGGGTCTTACAGATGTATCACATAAAATTCCTAAAACCAGTGCTTAAGTCTTTAAATATAGAATAGTAAAAAAGGAAAAAGTTATATATATTTATTTATATATATTAATAATGTCTCATTTTTGTGTTATTGTTGCAATGCTATGTGACTCAAGTTCAGGTTTTGTATACACTAGACAAGCCATCACCACTAAGCAGCACCTTCAAACTCAAATCTTCATTCTTTTTGAGATGATTTCTCTATGTAATAGTCCTGGCTATTGTCCTGGGCTCCCTCTGTAGACCAGGCTGGCCTCGAACTCACAGAGGTCCGCCTGCCTCTGCCTCCTGAGTGCTGGGATTAAAGGCATGCGCCACGCCGGGCTCTTTTTTAAATTTTTATAAATTATTTTTATTGTATAGGTGTGTTTTACCAGTTTCATTTAGCTGATGACTTAATTAAAGCTAAGAAATGCTGGTAACATAAATGTTGATAATACATAAAGTACATGTTATCATTACAGTTATTTGACCCCCCTTTAAAAGAAAAATTTTGTTTTTCTGATACTAGGAATGGACCCTCAAGCAGCATGTACACTAAGCAAGCACTTAGAGGACCACACCCCACCCAGATCCAGATTGCATTAACATGAGTGGGACTATAGGAGTCATTTGGAGGCTGTATTGACTATGGGCTGCGCAGAATGCTCTTAAGAAAGTTGACCTAGATGATTAAGTGACATTTGGTTTGGAACTCACAAATTGGAGGGAGGGCAGGATTATTTAGCAAAAGAAAAAAAATATGGATTGATTTTATTATTGTAAGGTAAGTCTCATGTAGCCCAGGCTTGTGTAGTGGACCTTGCACTTCTGAACCTCCTGCTTATGCCTCCCGGTGCTGAGGCTGCGGGGACCTACAACCAGCCGCAGCTTCGTGCATTGTTGGCAATGAACCCAGGGCAAGGCAAGCACTCTTCCAATAGAGCCATAGCCTTGGCTATTAAAAAAAATATATATGTACTAGAAATAGAACCCAAGGACTTGGACATGCTAGTTTTCTACCACTGAGATGTCTCCCAACTCCCCCCCCCCCGCCTTTTTTTTTAACTTTATACTTTTGGGACAGTCTCAGTAAGTTGTCCAGGCTGGACTTAAAATTGCTTTGTAGCCCAAGCAGCCTGTACACTTGTAATCCTCCTGCCTCAGCCTCCTGAATAACTAGAATTTCAGGCTGCACACCAGGCCCAGCTAAAAGATTGTTTTTGATGGAAAGTAATTACCTTCACTGCCCCACCTATTGGGGAGCGCTGCACTGCACCTGGGCACTGACTCAGCCACACCGTTAGGAACTGGGGAGCTGGCACAGTGGGAGTGCTTGCCCAGCAAGTGTGAAGAGCTGAACCTGGGTCCCCAGCACCTGTGTGAAGGCTGGCTATGGCAGCATATGCCTTGTAACCCAGCACTTGGAAGCTGGGCAGAGATGGATAGATACTGGAGCTCACTAGCTAGCCAGTCCAACTAAAACAGGAGAGCTCCATGTTCGGTGAAAGATCCTGTCTTCAAAATAGAGAGCGACAGACCCAAAAATCACCCTCTAGCCTCCACACCTGTGCACACACAGCTTCAAAGGGCACTGCACAAAATAAAAGTACTTCTCAAGCATGTTAACCAAGTCTCTTGCTTTCTTTCTTTTGTATCGTCTCTGGCTTTAGAAATTGACATGTTATAGTAACATTCTTGTGTACCATATTTTAAAATATTTTATAATATCCTAATCTTGGGGGCTGAAGAGATGACTTGTAAGTTAAGAGCACTAGTAACTCTTCAGAGAAGTTGGTTTTAATTCCCAGCACCCATATGGCAGCTCACACCCATCTGTAATTACAATTCCAGAATATCCAAGGGCACTAGGCCCACACATACAGTGGACACTTGTGAATGCAAAACACCTTACACATAAAATAAATTACTTTTTAAAATATCCTAACCTTTCAGACATAATAAATGAAAATATACTTACCTAGAGAAGGAGCAAGCCAATATACTACAAAAAACGTATAGAAAGACTCATCAAAGCACAGGAAATGGAGTGAAAGCGCTAGAGCGGGGTTAAAGAGCGCCCCCGTGAGGCTCCCTCCTGTAAGAGCAACAAAGGTAAGAGAAAAGCATTAATAACAAAAAACAAACAGGCTAGAAAGAGAACAAAGCTAAAAGGGAGACAGTTAAAGTGAGTACAGTAGCCCATGTCCCTCCTGAGTACACACATGTCTTTGTATTAAAAATGGAAGGTAAAATAGACCAAAGTATTACTATTAGATCCATTTTTATTAGAGTCCTTAAGGAATGACTGAATGGCAGAACTCAAGAAAGCAATTATAAAAATTAAGAAATGAGAGCCGGGCGGTGGTGGCGCACGCCTTTAATCCCAGCACTCAGGAGGCAGAGGCAGGCGGATCTTTGTGAGTTCGAGGCCAGCCTGGTCTACAAAGCGAGTCCAGGACAGCCAGAGATATTCAGAGAAACCCTGTCTCGAAAAACCAAAAAAAAAAAAAAATTAAGAAATGAGGGCCGGGGAGATAGCTTGCAGGACAAGAGTGCTTGCTGTGGGAGTTTGAAGACCTGAGTTCAGACTCCCAGATGGGTATGACTGCGTGTGCTTGCAACTGCAGTTGTGGGAGTGGAGGCAGGTGGGTGCTGGGAGCTGGATGGCCAGCCAGCCTAGCAAAAATGGCCTGCTTTGGATTTAGTGAGAGACCCTGTCTCACGGGAATAGGGTGAAAAGTGATGAACGTATACTCAACATCCTCTGGCTTCTTCACGCAGAAATAAAAAAAGCATTCAGAAGTCACTACAGGAAGACTCATGGTCCAGCTCTACATACCCTAGAGGCTTATGGTTCTGACCACACAGGCAACAAGGAAAGGAAGGCTGGATGACTGACCATCACTACTCCCCAGAGCTGTGGCAGTGTGTCTCCAAATACCCACGAAGTACCCCAGGACAGTGGCGTTTCTGTTCTTCCAAGTGGAAGGCTCTTCACCCATATAGATTCTGTCACTGGCCCAGACCTCTGTAGAATGTTAACTGTCTCAATAAAATGAGTAAGTGGAGTTGGCAACTAAGAGCCTTTCCTAGGATTTACCTACTGAGAACATTAGGTAAATGTTGAGAACACAGGAGCAATGTTGAAAGGAAGCTGTTGAGCAAAGGACCAAATTCACCAATGGCTGAGGGAAATCTCTCCAGCATACCAGCCTGACAGCACAATCCCTCCCTGCTCATGCCTCAGTTACAAACAATGGCTTCTGAGAACATGAGACTAATTCTTTCTGTTGTTTTGTTTTTCGAGACGGTTTCTCTGTGTAGCTCTGGCTGTCCTGGACTCACTTTGTAGACCAGGTTGGCCTTGAACTCAGAGATCCATGTGCCTCTGCCTCTCGAGTGCTGGGATTAAAGGTGTGCGCCATTATTCCCAGCCATACTCATTCTCGAGCAGCCACCCTGGAATGTTAAACCTAATGAGACTTGGTTACCCTTAGCATTCACGAGAATTATTTGACTGGCAGCTGGTTATTTCTGTTTCCACAAAAACAAAAAGTAAATTGAGGCACCTTGTACTAGACACCATGTGAAGAGAAACAAAGACTTTCAGATCTTTGTGATCATACATGTGCCCTGGGCATCTGTCATTAGAAATGGCCTGGGACATTGCCCTCATGGCTCCTTTACTTCAGTACTTCAGGCCATGTCGTATGAAGACTGTTAGATCAAACATCATGAAGCCTCTTATATCCTAAAACTCAAGCTGTTTCACTTCCCTTGTCCTCTGTCTCTCGAACACCAGTGCTCTGCACAGCCTTGTGGGAACTGCTACCAGGACCATGTTGTCCCTCGAATATGGGTTGGCTCTGTGACTTGAACTGAAAAAGCGCAGCAGAGGTCATGCCGAGTTCTGATTGCAGAATTCTGAATCGGTGTCTTGTTTGGAAACCCTACTTTTTTGTTCTTTTGGAACAATGCCCTGAACCAGTAAGTAGTGGTCTAGGCTGTTGGAGGATGAGAGGCCACATGGAGGGGAACTGAGGTGCTCAGATGACAAGCACCGACAGCCAGGTGGGAGCAAGACTTCTTGGCTTCTGACCCCAGTACTGTCCAGCTGAAATGAAAGCAACTGCAAAAATGATCTCAGAGGGTTTTCCCATCTTGCCCAAAAGTACACTCAATATTGTCTGGGTTCTTCACATGTGCACCCCCCACAAACACAAAAAAATAATCATTAAGCAACTGGGTAGAAAGCACAAAGAATCATGAGAAATAATAAGTAATTATTACTTTTAGAGTTTGGAGATGGTTCATTAAATACCCACAGCTATAACCAAAACAGTCATCCACATCAAGTTTAGCTTATGTGTTTTTAAAAAATTCAAACAGGGCATTTTGTTGTTTTACTATATGGTCCTTTGTTGTTAGAGGCTGCCCTGTATGCTGCAAGACATTTAGTGGTATCTTTTCCCTCTACCCACTAGATGCCCCCTTGCCAACTCTGTAACTATCAAAAACCCTCAGAAATCACCAGATGTCCCCAGATGACAGCTGCTGATACTTATGTACAAGAAGACACATATAATGTTATTTTATAGCAAGGAACTAGGAAATCTCAATTCCAGAAAGATGGTTAGACAAACAAGCTTATTTGGAATAATATGCACTATTTTGAAGAAATTAGAGAAAATTTTAATGAACGTAAATCTCTAAGATAAACACTAAACAACTACCATAAAAAAGAACAGAGTGGATGTGACATTTTATGTTTAATGAACACAATCATTAGGTTCAGTTTCAAAAAGTATTGCCTATGTTCAATAAATGAATGAAAGCCAGAATAAAGTGAAGTTAGTGGGTCTGTTCTGGTCTTCAGTGGTCCTTTAGAGAGGTGCGGGCTTCCCAGGAGACCAGCTTAGGTGCCTTACAATGTGGCTCCTTCACCCTGTGGCTTTGTAAGATCCATTTCTCACGTGATGTAATTCGCAAAAAAAAGTTTAAGGATTAAGTAAAGCTTAAAAATTCAGAGTTTAAGAGTAAAGCGGGACGAGCGGCACCCCTTTGATGACCGCACATTGCAGCTCTTCCTGAGAAGGCAGGGATCCCTCGCTGCCTGATGTGTGGATTCTGCCGGGAGGGGATTCCTCCTCAGGTGCGGGTGGCTGTGCTGGGCTCTCTTCAGGCTGCACTGCTGCCTAAATGATTAGACGCGAATGTGATTAGCAGTCCTGGAAAAATGACCACACTACTGGAGATCCGTGGGAAATTACAGGGCAAAGGAATAAGGACAAAGGCAACCTTCCCCATTTGCTTTATGCCGGGAAGAAGCTGCAAGTCTGAAACACAATTCCTCATACCGATTGAGATGGCACTATCCATCATAAAGACAAGAAAACTGGGGGCTCAGTTAAACATCTAAGAGCACAGCCCAACTCAACCTGGCCTCGGAACCACAAAATTAGACCTCTACAGTGAAAAGTTTGGGACCTTCGTTTAAATTAGTTGTTTGTTTGATCACATGTGTTGCTTTGGTGAGGGGGATGTGTCTGAGTACCTGGGCATTTAGTGTGGAGGTCAGAGGGCAATTTTCAAGAGCTGGTTCTCCTTCCACCATGTGGAATGGCATTTTTACCCCTTGTGAAAGCCCAGGGCCCTGTGCATACAAGCAACTGTTTTATCTTTGAACTACATCCTGACCAGGAATAGTATATACATTATTTGTGGAATCATAACTTGACGCTAAAAGCATAAAAATACAGACAGAACATTAACTCCACAACAAGCAACAGCGGCAGGAAGAGTGACTTCCTGGTGAGAAAGGTCCAGGCGTCATTAATGGGTTGTTTGTTTGTGACAAGGTTTCTCTGTGTAACAGAGCCCTGGCTGTCCTGAAAGTCTCTTTGTAGACCAGGCTGGCCTCACTCACAGAAATCCGCCTGCCTCTGCCTCCTGAATGTTGGGATTAGAGGCGTGCACCACCATGCCGGGATCCAGTCACAAATGTTTGTTTGTTTTTAGAGACAGGGTCCCATGTAGCCCAGGCTGTCCTGAATGTCCAGTCTGTAGCAGAAGATGACTTTAGTCCTCCCGCCTCTACCTCTCCAGGACGTCTAGTGTCATAGGCATCAGTCACCTGGCCAGCTCTGCCATGCTGTAACTGGCGATCACAGAGCTATCCCATGGTGCTGTACTGCACATGACGTCTAGTCTCATAGGCATCAGTCACCTGGCCAGCTCTGCCATGCTGTAACTGGCGATCACAGAGCTATCCCATGGTGCTGCACTGCGCATGAACAGCAGCGTTTCTGCTTTAGCTGAGACTCGTCACTGGCCCCTTAAATACACACATGCCCTTTTCTCTTAACCAATGTATTTCCATGTGTGTCTACTAACAACTAGTACTAGATTCAAATCAGGGAAACTTGGGGCGTCTTTCGTGTTACCCTAGGAAGACAAACATACATTTGAAGCACACTTATACTCCGTTTCGAGGGATTTTGTTTTTCACACCTGTACCTGGGATTGAACCCAGAACCTAGTGAGTACTGGGCAAGCACTCTACCACTGAGCTACATTACCCATAGTTTCACTTTTAATGGGTAGAAGATAAGACTATTACTATGTTTCCTTTATTAGATTCATGCTTCTAAAATATATTTTTATAATTCCACTATAATCCTAGTAAACACTTTTTAAAGGCACATTTTATCATTAAACAATTTTGAATTCCTACTGCAGCTGATCTTTGTCAAGGTAAATAAGGAAATAAGACTTATGGAGGTTTTTTTTTCTCCTTTTTGTTTTGTCTTCCTTAGACAGGGTTTCAGTATTTAGTTCTGTCTGGCCTTGAAACTTAACATTGTCTTACATTGTCTTCCTGCCTTTGTTTCCCAAGTGCTGGAATTACAAGCATGTGCCACCAGACCTAGCTGAGAATTATTTGTTTTTAAAGAACATCTTTCAGCAAATTTTAATTTTGAAACACACCTTTCATGATAGGCTACTTAAATTTTCACCTGCAGGTCAATGTATGGAAATATGATGAATAATTTGTAGGAAATGCAACTACAGTATTTCTACTCCCCACTGTTAACTACTAACCAGTCATGCACTTCAAGCTGGAAGGAACTTTTCAACGGGATCACTTCTCAGTAAGAGTGTCAGAAGCAATGCATACCACCCTTGGCATGGGAGCTGTAACTGATAAACTGCCTTTCTAACATTAAAACAATCCCTTTGGAGGTCATCTAAACCCTTGGCAGTAATCTACCACCGAGTGTCTGCTTTCTCTGGGTGTTCAAAAAGGGTTCTGATGAACGAAGATCTGTGTGTTGGCTCCAACTGCTAGGCACTGTTGCAAGATGGTTAGAATAATAAACGGCCCAGGGTAGGGTGCAAGTATTTGCATCACATTAGAGTATAGGGCTCAAATATATCAGTAAAGAACTTGGAACCTCGGGGCTGCAACGTGTGTTGTGGGAATGACAAACCTGCATAGGCCAAAAAGGTGATGAGAGCAGCCAGCAGGTGGATGCGTAGCTTGGTCCGGACCTCCTGGAAGTGCAGCAGAGCGCTGTGGAAAATAAAGGAGCAGACGGCTTCTGTGATGACCGCTTTGGACATGTCGGTGTGGATGGGATTCTTGCAAGCCAAGCTCCTCTCGCTGAAGTGGTACTTGGTCAGACCCAGGCTCCACAGGGCGCTTATGCAGTACCTGCTGCAAAGGGCGCTAACCAGCTGAGCCAACAACCTCACGGCACCCGTCTCTGCAGACATACCCCCCAGAATCATCTGCATCATCACTCCGCACGGGTTGCTGGCTGTGCCCACCAGGGTCAGGCCGTGCACCAAGGAAAAGAAGTAGATCAGTGTCAGCGTCCAGGTGGGGTGCGCGGGGTCCTGCTTGCTCAGCAGCTGGAGCTCATGGGTGCAGCAGCAGAGCTGGAAGGTGGCTAGAAACTCCAGGACGAAGGCGTGAGCCGTGGGCCTGTGCAGCTGTTGCCGGGCGATCACGCGGGCCAGCCCCATGAGCAGCACGACCAACAGCATCAGCCCCAGCGAGATGCAGGTGTCCAGCACCTCTGACCGGAGCCCCAGCAGCGCGGACATGGCTCCCTTCACCGCCAGGGATGGAGGAGGGCGTCGGGGAACCAGGAGCGTCGGGGGCTGGAGTCCGAAGTCCGCCGCCCCGCCCTCCCACGCCCCTCAGGGCGGGCCGAACCGAGAGCCCCGGTGCGGCGCTGGAGGGCTCCTCCCCTCCCCGGCTGCGCTCCGCCGAGGTCACCCAAGCCGGGGAGGGAGGGAGGCGAGGCGGCGAGGGAGCTGTCCCTGGCCACCGGCGGAGGGGACAACGGTCGTACAGCCCCACGCGTACCCGCCCTCGGCCGCCTTCCTCAGCCTGGGGCCGCGGCCCGGGACCACCGCGCACGCGCGCGGCTCTGCAGCGCGCTGGGCTCCCGGCGGCGGAACCCGGAGCCTTAGACCCCGCGGCACCGGCGGCCGTGCCTGTTGCACCGGGAGCGTGGCTCGGGAACGCCACCCTGGACTTTGCGCACTCCCGAAACTGTACTCCACTGAGCCCCAAAGGTCACTTCTGCAGCTGTCCGGTTTTTACTAATGGAGAGAGTGAGGTGGAGGAGCGAGGAGGGGACCCTCAGGGAAGGAGCTGTGGTCATCTGGGGAGTGGGCGTGAGAACCGGTTTGACCTGGGCGACGACAGGGTGTTAGAGCCTTGGTGTTCTTCACCCACCCCCAAAATTTTTGTAAGTGTGGGGGAAAAAATACATACATCCATTTTACGTGTACAATTAGCCTTAATTATGCTCACGCTATTATCCAGCTACCACCACTCTTTCCAAACTTTGGATGTTAGTTCTTTTTTTATTTTTTTATCTCATACATTTGTTTAATTACTTAATTATCTTATTTTTATATTCACACATAAATATATTAATGGGGGGCACTGCGCCCCATCTCCGGTGTGGCCCAGGAACCATCTGCAGTAGTTCTCTCCTTCCAGGGATCAAACTCAGGTCCTCAGTAAGCACTTTTGCCTGCTGAACCATCTTGCCTGCAGGTGGTGGTTTTTAGGCACATCTGAGTTTATAATGTTTTGGTTATCTTCATCATGAGATATTACAATACTAACAAATCACTGTTTGCTTATTCGCAGTGGCGTCCAGTGTGGGAAGGAAACCCAGAGTAGATTCTAGGAAAGGTTGGCTTCGAAGAGTCCTGGGTCACCCTGAGGCAGGATGGAAGAAGGGAGTTTAAGGGGCCGTGGGAAGGATGCTGGTTGTAGTGTCGCACCAGCTGAGAGTCAAGAATTCCAGCACAGTTAACATCTGTTGTGAAGTTTGCCTTAAAGATATTTCAAGGCCAGGCGTGATGGCGCACGCCTTTAATCCCAGCACTCGGGAGGCAGAGGCAGGTGGATCTCTGTGAGTTCAAGGCCAGCCTGGTCTACAGAGTGAGTTCTAGGACAGCCAGGGCTACAAAGAGAAACTCTGTCTCAAAAAACAAAAAGAAGGGGAAAAAAAGATATTTCAAATAAGAATGTTAAAATAGTTCCAAAACTCCATTTCTTAGGTGACCTTGTGTGTGGTCTTTGTGACTTCCACCTAGGCATAATCCGGCCAGGGCTACAACGTGAAGAGGGTGTGGCTATTCGAGGCAAGTGAATATTCAGATAGAGGGCTGTATTAAGGGCTTTGATGAATACATGAGCCTTATATTACATAATGCAGACAAATTTCATTATAAAATTAAAGTCAAGAAAACATCTGGCGTGCATCATACTAAAGGAGATACTGATTTGCTCCAAAGTGTTTCCAACTGGAGATAGTCTAGGACAGGGGAGGTTCAGGAGGCATACAATGTTTTTAAAGGTGTCTTCTGATGGGAACACAGTCTGAACATTCATTCACATTGCTTTTGTGGCCTTTATGTTATTATCATGTAACAATAAGCGCTTAAAAAAAGACTGTAAAAATAGGGATGCAGCATACTTAAAGATTAACCAAATATAGCCTTTCTCCTACAATTTTCTAGTTATCTCATGAGAAACTCCAGTTAGTGAAAGACATATCTTATATCCCTTGCATAACCTTTGTGATCCAGGGCTTTACTTCATCAGATTGTAATCCTATCCACAACATTTCATGAACCACTCTATAATTATATTTACCAAAAAGAGCATATGTGTGTGTGTGTGTGTGTGTGTGTGTGTGTGTGTGT
>CAJQZJ010001826.1:24354666-24370116 GCA_907164525.1 Lophiomys imhausi | reverse complement strand
CATATATACAAACATACATACATACATATATAGGTATGTATGTATATACATATGTACATATACACATATATACACATGTTTGGTGGATGGAGGAAAGTTCCAATTCCCACACCACACTTTATTTTTTCTCCCATAGCTTATATAGCCCAGCAAAATCTTTCAAAAGAAGTACAAAAATCACAATGTGGTTATATTCTATTTTTCTTTAAGTGAATGATTACAATAAGTATACGTAGAAAAATATACGTTCCTCAATACTTTCACATAATCAAAAGTTTTATTTATCATGGGTGAAAAACAAATTATTCTCAAGAACCCATGTATATTTGTAACAAAGCAAGTTGTTATGGGTTAACAAAGTGTAATCAAGCAAGGTAATTTTCTCAGCCAGTTCCTCTTGCTGGCAGGCTACAGTTTGTGGTTACAAATCAATTATCTTAAAAGGCAATATTATAAAAATCTTAAAAGAATCACAAATCTAAACTTTTATTTATAACAAATAATCAGTTATTTCTACTTTAAATCCTCAAGGTGTATATCTATTCACTAATAATTTTATTAAATCATATCAGGAAGCTGAGGGCAAAAATGTTTACAAGGGATTAATTATCACTCTGACCATCAACCCAGCCTTAGCGAGAGAGAGGACGTCATCCAATGCCATTCAGGCTGCTTTTGTTCTTGTTTTGTAACCATAAAAAGTCCCTGGCTCAACTATTAAGAGTATGCCTTTCTGGACTTTGTTTAAGATTTTCTACATCAGAGCCACTAACAATCTTAATCTAATTTCACAACAATCTATTTTTCCAAATTCTTTCTAAAGGTAGTGGTCATTGTCAACAATCTATATCTCTAAATTCTTTCCAAGGGTGGTGACTGAATCATTAATCTGCTCCAGCGGCAGTGCCTGAAAAAGATCAAGCTCTGTTATTTTAAGTGCGAGTGATACTGCCCAGTGAGGGCTAGAAACCCCCTGAGAGTTTTCACACAACTCATAGATTGTAAGAGATGTGATATGAAGGCAGCAGACAGAGCAAAACTCCACAACAGCATGAAGTCCTCAGGACATGTCGTCCTCAGGGCTCTGCCTCTCTGAGGTACACCCATCGTGGTTATGTTAACTGGTGGGCTGTATTCCATGAGTTCTAAAGATGTTCTGCTGTTCCTCCCACATGGCCCCCAACAGGCCTACACCACTGAACATGGCCTAATTATTATTAAAAGATGTCAACTATAAAAGAAGTAAGTGGGAACGTATTAGCACATGAGCATATTAAAACCACATCAGAGAGCTGGAGAGACGGGTCAGTAGTTAAGAGCTCACACTGTCTGTAACTCTAGGTCTAAGGGCTCATACTCCCTCTTCTGCCCTCCGTGGGCACCTGCACACACAGGACGTATATTCACACATACACACACACACACACACACACACACACACACACACACACACACAAATTAAGTCTTTAGAATCATATCAGAAAAGTCAGGCTCTAGAACTTATCAAATCTACCAGTCTGAAAAAAGCTAGACCACCTTTGACCCTCTGAAAAAGAGGACACCTAATACTTCAGTGGTAACAGCCCCATCAAACTGTCACCTGACTGCTGGGTGTGTGTGCCCAGGGACTGACAAGCAGAGAATTAACTGCCCCAAGCTTCACCCCAGTTGGTACCTACTGCTTGATGTGCCTGCTAGTACTGTTGTCTGCCTACCCCTCCGTCTAATCATCGGTCTGGACCTAGTCCTGTACCTGCCCTCCATGGTTCTGCCTCTGGGCAGCTCCTCTTTGTGGCTTTGTATGCAACCAAGAGCTCACCAGCTGCATTCGCTAGTGTCATATCCAACCACCTCCAGTGCCTGCCTGTATCAGCTCTCTTACCTCTGCTTCTAGAAAGGCCTCTTTGGGCCCTTTGATGAACTGAGGCCCTTTTAACCCCGTTGCAGCCCCTTTTATAACCTATGTATATATGTAGATATAAATATAATTACTGTGATGTTTAATGTGTGATTTGAGAGTTAGTAGTAGTAATTAATATCAGGTATTACAGGCCTGGCGGTATAGGACTCTAATCCCAGTGCTTGAAGTAGGAGTTTCAGAAGTT
Organism: Lophiomys imhausi; assembly: GCA_907164525.1. Taxonomy (NCBI): domain Eukaryota; kingdom Metazoa; phylum Chordata; class Mammalia; order Rodentia; family Muridae; genus Lophiomys; species Lophiomys imhausi. The sequence goes on along the minus strand of CAJQZJ010001826.1, from coordinate 24,368,011 downwards.
GAAGGTCATCTTTGGCTACATGAGACTTTGTTTCAAAAATAACTAAATAAATTTTCATGTTTGCCAGCAGCCAACTATCAAGGGAAATCCAGACTACTTGGCAGATTGTAGCCAACACAACCATCACAAACCTTGTGTGTTTGTTGTTATTTAATAAATTCGGACACTGTGGAAAGACTCAAATGTGCTTGTCGGTATCTCTGGTATAGCATGCTAATGTCATAAACCTTTACATCAGTGGTTCTCAACTTTCCTGATGCTGTGAACCTTAATATAGTTTCCTCATGTTGTGGTGACCTCCACAACCATAAAATTATTTTCATTGTTACTTTATAACTGTAATTTTGCTACTGTTATGAATCATGATGCAAATGTCTGTGTTTTCTGATGGTCTTAGGTGACACTATGAAAGGCTTGTTCGACCCCAAAGGGGTCATGACCCACTGGTTGAGTGGGTTTGTGTCAGTGCTATTTTACAGTCATGTGGAACACCAAGAACACTTTGAAGATAAGGAGATTATGAAACAGACGTTTGTAGAAGCAGGGATCAGACTGTGGACGAGTGAGGGGCCTCCCAGGCCGCGGGAGCAGTAAAAGGGAGGAGGTTGGTAGGCAGAGAAGAACAAGGAAACATGTAGGGTACATTGAGGCTAGAAAGCTAGTTTGGTGGTCCACCAAGGAATGCATGAAAGGGTCAGGGATGGGGAACGGGCAGAACCTGGGGGAACTGATACACAGTGGGAAAGCTCAGCAAAATGCAGCCAGAGGTGTTCATATCAGTACTGTGTGTGACAGCACAGGTGCGAAGGGATGGAGCGCTGGTCACATTTATCACATGCTAACAACTTTCCAGAACTTACATATGGCATTTCCCTTTATAGCAATGCTACAAGGGTTGGGGTGCAGCTCAGTGGTAAAGCACTTACCCAACATGCATAAGGCACTGAGTGTGACCCACAGCATTTCAAAAAGAAAAACAAGCAAAATTATCACACAATACCACGAAATAAGTATTGTCCCCGTTAAAACAAAACAAAACAAAATGAACTAACAAAACAAAACACCCCCAGGGCCCACAAGATGGCCCTTTGAGGTAAAGGGCTTGCCTCAAAACTGGTAAACTGGGGATCCTAGTTGATCCCTGTAATCTGTGTAAACAGTGAGAGGAGAGAAATGACTCAAAAAAGTTGTTATTTAACGTCCAAACACATGCGGTGGCATGAATGGACTAGAACACATATATACAAGCATGCACACGCACATGAACACATTTTTTTGTTTTTGTTTTTTTGGTTTTTCGAGACAGGGTTTCTCTGTGTAACAGCCCTGGCTGTCCTGGACTCGCTTTGTAGACCAGGCTGGCCTTGAACTCACAGAGATCCACCTGCCTCTGGCTCCCAAGTGCTGGGATTAAAGACGTGCACCACCACGCCCGGTGACACAGAATTTTTTAAATGAAATTTCAGTCCTCAGAAACACAGGGGAAGGAAAACAAAGAATTATTGTTGTGTCTCGATAACATGTCTTTCTCATGATTCTGACATCAATTCCTTTTGTTTTATGTTTGGAAAAACGAAAGGATGCTAAGGATAGAAAGGCCACAGAAACATGGCAGCGTGGCAGGCAGGCCCCAGGACTGAATTACATGCCAGCCTTACTAGGTGGGACTGTGTGATGGCACATTCTACCACAAGGTGGCAGCACCTTGTACTCATTCTTTCAGTAGCCACGCTTATTTTTTTTTATTTTTTGAAGTGTAAACATACTTAATAAACTGGGTGTGGTGATACGAGGCTGTAATCCCAGCATTAAGGAAGCAGAGGCCAAAAGAATGCCATAAGGTCAGCCTGGTACACATAACGAGTTCCAGGTCAGCCAGGGACACATAATAAGACCTTGCTTCAAAAACCCAAAACAGGCCAGAGAGATGGGACATCAGTTTGGTTTCTTGAAGAAGACTGGAGTTTGGTTCCCAGCACCCACACTGGGCATCTCACAATCGCCTGTAACACCAGCTGCAGGGAATCCAACAACCTCTTCTGGCATCTGACGGCCCATGAACTTACTACATGCACTCAGACAGAGAGACAGACAGACAGACAGACACACAGGCAAGCATACAAACACACACAAACAAATCTTTTTAAAAAGCCAAAACAACAATAACAACAAACCCAATCATAAAAATGTATCAGTTATAGCCCACTTATGGAAATTACAGTTATGAAGTAGTAACAAAATAATTTTATGGTTGGGAGGAAGTCACAGCAACATGAGGAAGTATACTAAACGGTTGCAGAATTAGGAAGGTTGAGAACCTCTGTTCTAGGAAGTTTTAAAAACTCCAATAAAGGGAGGGAATATAACTGAGTGGGAGATCAGGTGCCCAGTACAAATAAGACTATGGCTTTAATTCTCAGCACCTAAAACCCAACAACAAAACAAAAAAACTGTTCTCTCCCACCGTACACCCACTAAGTCAGAGCCTCTGGGACCATAGGGGCTAGACTTTCTGAAGCTTCCCACATGATTGCAAAGTACATCCAAGGTTGAGAAACAGTATGTGGAATAATCTCTAAAGGCTCTCAGATGATAGAAATAAACAATGACTAATAATCATATGAATTTTAACTAGAATCTGAACCAGAAACTGAATTTTAACTAGAAATAATTGTTCTGAAGTAGACTTAGAGTTCTTCTAAGTTCACAAAAATATTTCATATATTTGTAAGTTTTAGGATCTTGACATTTGACACCAAGCGAGCAGGATGAAACAAAACACAAATCTCTTTCAGTGTCATGTGAGATTGACACAAAACAGAACACTGTGATCGACTCTCCATTGGGGCGTCACCAAGAGCTCCCACACTTAGAGACAGAGTTCCTGGCAAAGGTATCTTTCCTATAAAATCCCTACCCCTTGGGGCAGGGAGATGGTTCAGTGTGGGAAGGTTGCCTCAAAGCCTGGCCATCGGGATTGGATCTCCTGAGTGATCCTAAAAGTGAAAGGAGAGAATAGACATCACAGAGCTGTTCCCTGATCCCCACACGCGCCATCATGTGCACATATGTGCATGTGCATGTGCACATGTGTGCACGTGGCACACTCACTTTTAGTTGAATCCCCACCCCTAGGTTAATTGGGAATGTTACACACCACACTCAGAGCTCGTGGTGAAGTGCCTGACTTATCACTCAACAAACAATGGCTACATCTTTAATAATCACTCATATGATTATTGTTTATTTCTATCATTTGAGAATCTTTAGAGATTATTCCACATACTGTTTCTCAACCTTGGATGTACTTTGCAATCATGTGGGAAGCTTCAGAAAGTCTGGCCCCTATGGTCCCAGAGGCTCTGACTTAGTGGGTGTAGGGTGGGAGAGAATAGTTTTTGTTTTGTTGTTGGTTTTCGGTGCTGAGAATTGAAGCCATAGTCTTATTTGAACTGGGCACCTGATCTCCCACTCAGCTATATTCCCTCCCTTCGTTGGAGTTTTTAAAACTTCCTAGAACAGAGGTCCTCAACCTTCCTAATGCTGCAACTGTTTAGTATATTTCCTCATGTTGTGGTGACCACCAACAATAAAATTATCCTGTTACTACTTCATAACTGTAATTTTGTTACTGTTATGAATCATAACGTGAACATCTGATATGCAGGATATCTAGTATGTGAACTCCCAAAGGGATCGTGACTGACAGGTTGAGAACCATTGCCCTAGACAGATGGATCTATTATGTTTGCAGAATAGATGAATAGTCCTGTAGAGTCTAGACCGACATGATCACTGTACAGTCAAGAGGCTTAGAGGGTGGAAGTGGCTTGTCTGGTGATACAAGGTTAAGAACTCAAACGACTGACTCAGAGCCTTGGGCTCTTTTAGCACCCACGGCAGCCTTTGGCTCACTGCTGTGCCCCTGTGCCAGATCCATCCTTTGTCTAACTCATAACAGTACAAGCTGTAACTCCACTGTTAGTCATATGCCCAACCCTGAGTAAACCTAAGAGCACACCACTTCCAATACATAAGACAATGTTCATGGGAGGTGTGAGGCCCACGGAGAGCAGAGGAAGGACAAAGGGGAAGCAAGAGGTGGCAGCTGCTGTTCAGAGAATCCTGGAGAGAAGCTGAGGTCCAATGGAGAAGCCAGTCAGTGTTGGATGACGGCTGTTGGACTCTTGAAAACCCAGATCTTTGGCTGCATTCACTGCCATCCACACCCCCGTTTTATAGGCCGTCAAGAACCAGCTTTAGGGGGTGGGTTCTTAACTCAGGGCTAAGGAGGTGCCAGCATTCACTGGGCCTTGGGTTCAGTTCTAACACACACACACACACACACACACACACACACGAGTTGGAGAGATAACTGGGCAGCTAAGAGCACTGGCTGCTCTTACAGAGGACCTAGATTTGATTCCTAGCACCCACATTGTGGCCCACAATCATCTGTAACTCCAGTTTCAAGGGATCAGAGGCCCTTTTCTTGCTTCTGTGGGCACCAGGCACAGATCTGGTACACAAGACGTAGTACATACAGGCAAAACACCCATACACACAAAAACATAATGAAATAATAGTTTTAGAAGTTAAAACAAAGAAACAAACACATCTCATCTCGGGTCTTCCAGGATCTCTTTACTGACCCCAGTTTCACGGCCTTGTTCACTCTCGTTTGGCAGGCTCTAACTCACAGGGCGTTTATTTTGTCCTGTGTGTGACTTATCTCTTCTCCGTGGCTGAAAGGCTGCTTCCTCTCTTTGCAATTCTTTCTAGCAACTGGAGCTGTGGAAGAGCGAGAGAATTGTTCTAGGAAGACACTTAACTTAGTGTTTGTCTTCCGCGAGTAAGCCGCTAGGTGGCAGTGGATACCCTGGTTCCGAGCGAGCTGCACCTAACCGCCGTAGGAATTTTCCTTCTTTATACCAAAAGCCAGGCTTTCCCCGCAGCATGGTCGCTGGAACATTCGGTCCAGCCAGAGGCAGGCGCTCAGGATCCTCCTGTGTTCGGGGAAGCTCTTCTGTTTGCACGGCTTTACTGAGAACACTGCCCTTGATCTTATGTGCCATCTTGTAGCCTCTGAAACTTAGAGCACGTGGACCTAGGGAGGGCCGTGACAGCCTTGAGGAGCAGCGATGTTGCTGATGCACTGGGAGCTGGCCTGCCAAGCACCACTGCCTCCGTCTTCTGTGAATGCGGTGGCTCAAGCTTTAATCCCAGCACTCGGGAAGTAAAAGCAAGATGTCTGTGAGTTTGAGGCCCAGCCCGGTCTATACAGTGGGTCAGGTCAGCCAGAGTTACACAGTGAGGTCCTGTTTCAAACTGACTGACTGACCGACCGACCGACTGACTGACTGACTGACTGACTGACTGACTGACTAGGGTTAGAGAAACGGCTCAGAGGAGGATCTGGGTTCCCGGCAACCAGTGGGTGTTCACAACTGTAACTCCAATTCCAGAGGATCTGATGATCCCCTTTTCTGATTTCCTCGGGGACCCGCGAAACACAGACACACATGCAGGCAGAACACTCATACACATAAAATAAAAGAGATACGTTGTAAAGGAAATTACAAAGGATTGGGGAGAGCACGTTATATTTTCAGTGGTAATGCCGTTGGTAAGTCGCTCATGGCCCCCACCCACGCTCACACAAGCAACCCTAACTGAACCCAAAGTGAAACAGAACAAAAAGGCTCAAAAGTACGAGAGGGATGTGGGCAGATGTAAGGGGTCAGCAGGCACAGGGGAGGAATTCGAGAAAGTACTTTATGTAAGTGTATGATTGTCAAAGAATAAAAACTTAACTTTAAAGAGACAAAGAAATTAACTATAAATAAGTAAATAGAGAGAATTACTGATACACTTCCTACTCCTAATTTTATTATTTTTTAAAAATGTGTGGAGGTTCTCCTTTCCTCTGCCATTGTGCACCGTCCACCTGACTCGGCTTCTCGCCGTGTCTTCTCACAAGACTTTCAGAATCAAGTAATTCCTGGCCAAGAAACAAAAGCAAAATCGTCCTATTCTTCAATAGATTTGGATGAAAACTTATAATAAAATCAGGTACAGCTCCAAGACAAGACACTGGTGGAGAACGAAGCTGCGTCTGTAAGGATTCACTTAGTGGCAAGACTGATGCAGGTTTAGTCTGAGTCATGGTCATCTATTAATCCTATTAGATGGAGTTCAATGTTTTTATGTTTTGTTTTTTTTGAGACAGGGTTTCTCTGTGTAGTCCTGGCTGTCCTGGACTCACTCTGTAGACCAGGCTGGCCTTGAACACCCAGGTCCTTTGGAAGAACAGCCAGTGCTCTTAACCACTGAACCGTCTCTCCAGCCCCAAGTTCAATGTTTTTAACCTGAGGGCTTGGTCATGTCTAAAGTGGGGGTGTGATTTGCCCAGTAATAAAATATAGAACCTTTCAAACTGCAAAAACAAAAACACATGGAAGAAACCCAGTCTCTTCCTCGAGGGATCTGGGAAGATCAAGTAACCACACAGACATATATTATTGGAGTCTATGATGTGTGGTCCCTGAGCCTCCACTGGGCAGTCAGAAAGAAAGTCAGAGGGGTCGTTAAAACCCTAATGGTGAATTCAGTAGCAGTTCTGTCCACTTTTCACACTATAATTAGAGCTGCATGGAAGCATTAGCATTTGCAGAGTATAATCTGTGTTAGACAGGGGCCGTCTGCCTGCTTCAAATGCCTCATATGATTTCTGTCTTACGGCATCTGTGAGATAGCCCATGGACATCTCCACTTTACCCAGGAGGAAGCTGGCATTAGAGCTCATATAATTTGACCAAGGACTCACCACTAGTAACTGGTTAAAGCTGGAGACTGGATGCACAGCTACCTAGCCACAAACCCACCACAGCTATGGACCTCCCACCTGGCTCCTGGCTCCCAAAGAGAACTGAAGTCATGGTCCCCTCCTGTCATGTGCCACATAAATGTTACTTTAAAATTTCCTTCAGGTATTCTAGCCCAAATCCCTCCCTTTCTTCTTCTTTTTTTTTTCTTTTGTCATAGCAGGGTCTCATGTAGTGCAGAATGACTTTGAACTCATGATCCCCCTGCCCTCACCTGCTAGGCTTACAGGGATTCATAACCATGCCTGGTTTTATGCCTTGCTTCCAGCATGCTAGGCAAGCACTCTGTCAAATGAACTTCATCCTTGGCCTGGTTTGTTGTTTTGTATTTTACAGAGTGATTTGCTGATTGTTTTATGTGGAAGTCAGACTTGCTCCCAATATCGTTCCATTATAAACTTGGACACAGGAAGGAATACATGAAACCAATTGTAGATTGGGACGTTTGTTAGCATTTTTCTTTCTTAAATTAGTTCTCTGTCAAAAAAAAATTCAAGAAAATAAAATTACCTCATCTCATAGCCTGCATAATTATTCATACTATATGTATTTACATTTCAATTGTAAATCTTTAACATAAGATATTACATTTTTTACTTTATTGATTCTGCTTTTTATTTTGTTTTGTGACAGACTCACTATATAACCATAGCTGTCCTGAAACTCCCTATGTAGACCAGATTATCCTCAAAATCACAGAGATCCACGAGCCTGTCTCCCGAGTGCTGAGGTTAAAAGCATCCAACAAACTTCAGTGCTTTACATTGTATTTATTTTGTTTTATGTACATGAGTGTTCTGCCTGCACCTATGTGCCCAGTGCCTCCAGAGGGCAGCAGAGGGCAGCAGATGCCCTAATACTGGAGTTATAGGTGGTTGTGAGCCACTCTATGGGAGCTGGAAACTGAACCTGTGTCCTCTACAAGAACAACAAATGCTTCTAACTACAAGTTATCTCTCCAGACCCCATTTTTATTTTTTACTCCATATTGTTTAAGAACGTGTGTGTACATCATATGTCTTTTAAAAAATATTTATTTATTACTTCAGGTTACATCTCCATCACAGTGTCCTCTTTCCACCCCTCCCAGTCCTGCCCTCACACCCTATACCCTCTATTCCTTCCATCCCACTCCTCTGGAGTGGAGTGTCCCTACATATCAGTCCCCTGCCCCAGTTCGGCAGTCATATGAGGGCCAAGAGCCTCCTCATACACTGGGGGCCTACAAGGCAACCCCACTAGGGCAAAGTGTCTCATTAATAGGAAACAAAGTATGTTCCTGTCCCCTTTGGTGCATTGGTTGTAGTATAGTTATCCTGTACTATATGGCTAAAATTCGATTATAAGTGAATAGATGCCATGTACATCCTTCTGAGTCTGGGTTAGCTCACTCAGGATGAGCTTCTCTAGTTCCATCCAATTGGCTGCAAATTGCAGGATTTTGTTGTTTCTGATAGCTGAGTAGTATTCCATTGTGTAGATGTACCACAGTTTTTTAATTCATTCTTCGGTTGAGGGACATCTGGGTTATTTCCAGTTTCTAGCTATTACAAATAAGGCTGCTATGAACATAGATGAGGAAACTTCCTTGTGATTTTGTGAGGAATCATTTGGATGTATACCCAGAAGTGGTATGGCTGGGTCCTGAGGCAGAGCTATTCTAAGATATCACCAGACTGACCTCCATAGTGGTTGCACAAGCCTGCACTCCCACCAGCAATGGAGGAGAGTTCCCCTTTCTCCACACCCTCGCCAGCATGTGCTGTCATTTGAGCTTTTGATCTTAGCCATTCTGACAGGTGTGAGATGGAATATCAGAATTGTCTTGAGTTGCATTTCTCTGATGATTAAGGATGCTGACCATTTCTTCAAGTGTCTCTCAGCCATTAGGGATTCCTCCTTTGTGAATTCTCTGTTTAGCTCTGTTCCCCATTTTTTGATTGGATTATTTGGTTTCTTGGCATTTAATTTCTTGAGTTCTTTGTAAATTTTGGATATTAGCCCTCTGTCAGATGTGGGGTTGGTGAAGATTTTTTCCCAATCTGTAGGCTGCTGTTTTGTTTGAATAACAGGGTCTTTTGCCTTACAGAAGCTTTTCATTTTCATGAGGTCCCATTTATTGATTGTTAGTCTTAGAGCCTGAGCTGTTGGTGACAAGAACTTCAAGTCCTTAAAGAAAGAAATTGAAGAGGCCATCAGAAGATGGAAAGATCTCCCATGCTCATGGATAGGTAGGATCAACATAATAAAAATGGCCATCCTGGGCTGGAGAGATGGCTCAGCTGTTAAGAGCACTGGCTGCTCTTCCAGAGGTCATGAGTTCAATTCCCAGCAACCACATGGTGGCTCACAGCCATCCATAATGAAATCTGGTGCCCTCTTCTGGCCTGCATTTATACCTGCAGACAGAACACTGTATACATAATAAATAAATCTTAAAAAAAAAGAAAAAAATACATAAAAAATGGCCATCCTACCAAAAGCAATATACATATTCAATGGAATTCCTATCAAAATACCAACACAATTCTTTATAGACCTGGAAAAAGCAATTCTCAACTTCATATGGAATAACAAAAAACCCAGAATAGCTAAATCAATCCTGTACAATAAAAAAACAACTGGAGGCATCACCATCCCAGATTTCAAGCTGTACTACAGAGCAATAGTAATAAAAAACAGCATGGTACTGGTATAGGAACAGACCAGTGGATCAATGGAATCAAATTGAAGACCCAGAAATAAACCCACACACCTATGGTCACTTACTTTTTGACAAAGAAACCAAAACTGCACAATGGAAAAAGGACAGCATCTTCAACAAATGGTGCTGGTCCAACTGGATGTCAACATGTAAAAGAATGAAATTATACCCATACTATCACCTTGTACAAAACTTAAGTCCAAGTGGATCAAAGACCTTAACATAAGGCCGGTCACACTAAATCTACTAGAAGAGAAAGTGGGAAAAACCCTCGAACTCATCAGCACAGGTGACCACTTCCTGAACAGAACACCAACAGCTCAGGATCTAAGACCCCTCACCTTTCTGTGCGAGGGTTGCCATAAGAAATTCTTTGACATAGCTTGATTGTAGGTCAAAGGGCCCCTATTCCAGAATGGGTCCTGCTCAATACTCAAAAGGGAGGAATGCTACCAAGAGGCCAGAGGAATCTAGATAGGCCTTGTAGGGGGTCCCCCTGTGCATCACTACAAGATCATTTCCTTTAATCTGATCACATTTGTCAGCTACCTATGCTTCATCTGAGTTAGTGGGCATTTCAGCCTGGGTCTTCACCCTGAAAGTTCCTGCATCATGCAAAGCTATGATCAAATAAATGCATGTGCCTGTCTCCTGTTAAACTGTGTTCTAGGGTGAAGTTGTTAGCTGTGACCCTTTATGATGGGCAGGAACTCCATCGTTCTCATCACTGCCCCTGCAGTGGAAATGCCATTGGTGAAGAGAAAACATTAGTTTGATCAGCTGGCATGACTGTTTCAATATTGCAGAATAATTTCTAATCTCTGCTGGTTAGTTCAAAGCAAAGGAGTGTTGAATGGCCTATACCAAAGGGAACAGGAAACGAGGGGGCTGGTAACAGTGCTTTAGTGTCCCAACTAGAGGAGATTGGATCTGGAAATTGTAAAACAGGAAGAAGGTTGGGCAGGTGGGGCTAGAAAGTAGGTAGAGGGATGGCTGGGAGAATTTCCAGTGTGGACAATGACTTTACTCTTTGTTGTTGTTTTGAGACAAGGTTTCTCTGTATAGCTCTGGTTCTCCTAGAGCTCAATTTGTAGACTAGGCTGTCCTCAAACTCCTGTCTCTGCCTCTGAGTGCTGGGATTAAAGGCATAAGCCACCACCAGCAGGCAATGACCTTGGGTTAAGGAAGTATCCAATAATATGATTCAGTAAATCAACAGTGAATTTGAGAAGAGTTAAAGACTTGAGAGCTAAAAATAATAACAAATAAAATAGATATATTTTTGACAAAGATGTACATTGGTTGGCTAGTAGGTAATTTTAAGGGGTTTTGTCATGTTTTTATGAATAAAAAGGGCATGTAGCTATTTAAAATTTTTTTTCTTTACCTTCAGAGATTGAAATATTTATGATGACATATCTTGAACTTGTTTTAAAGTATTTCTTATAAAGTTTGTGTGGGAGGGGCTAGAGAGATGACTCATTGCTGAGAGTGCTTGTTCTAATGTCATGAAGACCAGAGTTGGGCTTCCAGCAGCTATGGAACAAAGCCAGGCATACCAGCAAACTCACATGTCCTGGTTAGGTTTTTGTCAACACAACACAAGCCAGCATCGTCTGAGAAGAGAGAGACTTAGTTGGGAAAGCACTCCCACCAGGTTGGCCCGTGGACAAGCTCGTAGGGCATTTTCTTGGTTGATATGATATGGTCCACCTTATGGTGGGTGGTACCACCCTTGGGTAGGTGGTTCTGGGTTCTATAAGAAAGCAGGCTGAGCAAGCCATGGAGAGCAAGCCAGTAAGCAGCACCCCTCCATGGCCTCTGCATCGGCTCTTGCCTCCAGGTTCTTGCCCTGAGTTCCTTCATGGTAGACTGGGATGGGGACATGTAAACTGAATAAACTCTTTCCTCCCCAATTTGCTTTTGGTCATAGTGTTTTGTCACAACAGAAATCCAAAGACAACCATTACCTTGGCTCTAAGGGAGCCAGAGACAGGAAGATCCCTGGGGCTTGCTGGTTGCAGCAGAGCTGAGATATTCCAGGTTGAGGAAGAGATCTTATCTCGGAGCAGCAGATGCAAAGGGAAGGAGGAGGAGACTCTGTTCTCCACCCACAAGTGTAAACATATACACTCAGCCCCGCAAAATAATCAAGGCAAAAAAGTTAATATATGTGGGAGAATAAGGCAATAATAGAACATTAAAATAATTACTGATCCATTATATCATTCCTTCCTCTTTTGTGAACGTTTGAAGATATCCACAGTGGAAATTTAAAAAATAAACCTAACTGCAAGGTACAGGATGTTAATCAGCTCAAATGGTGAGCCTCTCCTGCTGCAGGGGCTGTCCTCAGGCCAGTGGCATGATCTCAGGCTTTGCAATAGAAAAGGCCTGTTTTGATTTCTAGTTCCTTGACCACCAGGTTCCTTTGGGCAAGTCACTGGCTTCTGGAGCACAAGCATGGAGCACTAGCCTGGGTACTACGACCTGTTTCAGAATGTTGAAGGGACAAGTGAGTCCACATGTAAAATACCCATCATATGCTGGGCACACAGGAGATGCAGTATAAATTCTTAATTACCTCACAGCAATCCAATTATTATTTTACTTTCTTGGTTTTTAAAATAGATGTAAAAAATATCAAAGTATATGAAACAGAGGTGAAATTTCCCTCACCACACTTCTCAGTCTTCTCTCTAGGGGAAGAATCTGCTTAAATTAAAACTTTACCCTGGGAGCTGGAGAGATGGCTCAGAGGTTAAGAGCACTAGCTGTTCTTTCAAAGGTCCTGAGTTCAATTCCCAGCAACCACATGGTGGTGTAAGGCTGTAAAAATTAATGAATACATGGCCTTCTCCTCTCTGTGGTGAGACCCTGACCTCACTCCTTCTGGAAACCTTCCACAGAACTAGGTCCTTGAAAATAACAAAGCTTGCATAGCTGGCCAGGTTTGTTCAGACTCCTCTCGGATCCCTCATCTACACTCCCCACTTGTGTCACCACCTAACTTAACATACTCTTTGTTCCTTTATCACCCACCACCTGTGGCTGTTGCTAAAAAAAAAGCTACTCCTTGGTGCCCCCACCTTTTTGTAGCCGCTTGTGTATTTAAAGGGCCAGAGAACTGTTTTACGGGGTTCATTCCTCTACGGGGGAGTCGAACCCTGGTGCGTCAGTTGAATAAACCTCTTGTCTATTACAGCGAATCAGGGGCATTGGTGGTCTTTGGGCATCAGGATTCGGGGAGCCCCTCGGGGGTTCAACAGTGGCTCACAACCATCTACAAGAAGATCTGGTGCCCTTTTCTGGAGTGCAGGCATACATGCAGGCAGAATACTGAATGATAATAAATAAATTAAAAAAAAACTTTTGCCTGTATCTTTCCAGACCTTTTTTTGGGTAATTTTTAAATATACATAGGCATATGTATCTGTAATCGTGTATATTTTTAAAACAAAAATGTATGTCTTTTTTTTTTTTCAAGGCAGAGTTTTCTGTGTAGTTTTTCTGTCTTACCTTGGAAAGTAAAAAAAAAAAAAAAAACTTTCTGAACTTACCCTGGAGGCCAGGCTGGCCTTGAACTCAGAGATTCATCTGCCTCTGTTTCCCAAGTGCTGGGATTAAAGGCACACACCACCACCACTTGGCCCCCAAAATGGAATCTTCCTTGTTGCTCTGAAATTTCCTTTTGATATTATGCTGCAGAGTGTGTGTGTGTGTGTGTGTGTGTGTGTGTGTGTGTGTGTGTGTGTGT
>CAJQZJ010001826.1:24329104-24354656 GCA_907164525.1 Lophiomys imhausi | reverse complement strand
TGTGTGTGTGTGTGTGTGTGTGTGTGTGTGTGTGTGTGTGTGTGTGTATACTCTCTGGTTAGCCAAAGAGCCCCAGGGATTGTCCTGTCCCTGCCTTTTCAGTGCTGGGATCACAGGTGCATGCTGCCATGACTGGCATCTTTACGTGGGTACAGGTCCTCACACTTGCAAGCCAAGTGCTTAACTGATTTTACCAACTCAGCCATGTCCTGCCTACAGTGTGTCTCTTTTTATGTGAACTCATGCAGCTCTGTAGACCTGGTTTCATAAATTTCATTCATATGCATTTGCTCCCAGCTGTGAGTATTTATACAAGCTCCAATCCAAGAGCAGAATTCTTGGGTCAAAGGGTACAAGTATAGTCTGGTAATACCGCATTCCCTGTACTACATGCTGCAGGATTGTCTTTGTTTTGTTGTTATTTGGTTTGGTTTTACACTAAGACCTCAGTATTCATGACTTTTTTGTGCGTTTCTAAGTTTCATGCTAAGTGGGGTTGTCTCTTCTTGTACCACTGATTTCCCAACAAGCACTGAGAAGTGGTTTGATTTAGAAAAAGAAAACAGCCTCAGCGGGGAGAGAGTCAGGCCGCATTCTGCTGTCTGCCTCACTGCAAGGTAGAAACACTGCATGCTGTTGTCAAGGCTGACTGCAGCGGTGGGTTGGATGAGATAAATGGGAGTCCCAGTTTTCTTTTTGAAAAGCCAGCGAAGATTCGGCTACTGAAAGAACAAAGCTAAAAAAACCTCCTCTCAAAAGAAATCCCAGTGGATGGTGGCTTTGAAAAGGTGGGTGAGGAAAGAAGCGGAGTTGAAGGAGCTCACGTTTGTTGTCCTGCTGATTTTTAGAAAGGACTATTCAGGAGAAAGATCATTTCAAAAAGTGGGGGGGGGGGAGCCAACGGAATCCAGCCCTGCCTTACTTACGTAAGAGCACCTGTCATGCGGGGTACAATCAGTCCCAGGCAGACTCCTTAGAAAGATCGCTTTGTAAACCACTGACTACTCAGGGGAAGCCAACAATTCCCAACAATTGGCTTTTGTCCTTGAGGCTCTCCCATCATCCCACTATAAAGCTTCTGGTTCAAACCGCTGGGAGGTTTGGGCAAGAAGAAATTCTTCCATTGTCTGTTAGAAATGAGATCAATAAGGTGACATCATTCGTGATGTAAGGCTTGCCCTGAGTTCTGGCGGCTCCAGGTGTAGGAAATCACAAGAGGTCCCCTTGCTTTGTGCATCTCTTTAGGCCCTCAGGCAATCTGGACACACAGAATATGAAATCTTCAGTACCTTCTCTTTTTACCCTTTCTGCCCTATAACTGCCCCAGCCTATAACTTCACAGCAGGCTCTCTGGTTTCTTGGACTGGAGATCTCCCTTCTGCAGGCCTCTCCCCGAACACACCCCCTCTGGTCTGTTGTCTGCCTTTCCTTCTTGACAGCCTTACAGAGATGTAGAGGATTAAAGCTGGGAAGGTGCTAAGAGAGCGCTCTATTACCAAGAGACATTCTCAGCCCCACAAATAGATAAATTCAGAGTGTGGGATGGTCTGTGAGACAACTGAACTAGCTTAGTCAACAGGTTAATGTCATAGGAAGAAACAAATACCCAAAAAGACATAGTGGAATGGGGTGGGGGGGGGGTTGTCCTAGATTTTAAAATTGCCAATCAGGTCTGGAGGGATGGTAAAGGTAATTCCCACATATGCTTAGCAACCTGAGTTCAGGTCCCTGAGACCACAGAAAGGTGGAAGGAAAGACCTCACTCCACAGAGTTGTTCTCTGACCTCCACATTCGCATGTGGCTCATGTGCCCCCCACCACATACAATAACTAAATAAAAATAAAATTCAAAACACATAATTATCAAATGCATGTAAGAACCCTTGTTTGGATCCTGATTTTAACAGAAACAGTCACAAAAGGGCATTTCTTTAGATTTCAGGAAGCAAAAGCTAAGAACTAGGTGGACTGGAGGAACTGTTACTTTTATTAAGTATTTTATTGGCTGTGGTTATGTAGGAGTGTCTGCATTGAAGTATCGAGGGAGGAGATAACTGGAGGTCTGGGATTCACTTTAAAATATCTACCCGCATAATGTGGGTAGATGTGCTCGAGTGGCAGCCCTGGTAAGTACTGAAGATGGGTGAGATACAATCCTTTCTAATCTAGTTGACTGAAAACTTCATAATAAAATAGTAATGTGGGCCCAATATCTACCCCATGGATGAACTGCTGGAGTGCAAGAAGAGGCCAGTTCCACAACCCAAAACTACAGGATCTCCATGACACAGGAAAACAACAGGATATCTGAGAGGAGTCCCAGTGAGGTTCCAGTGTTGACAAAGTAGCAGAAGTTAGAGGCCTCATACCAGACCAAGGAGTCATTATAATGAACATTTACAAGCAAAAAGGTGGACAAAAGAGAATATTGTGGGACACACTGAGACAATACAGCTTCTACAATGAGTTGGTTTTTTTTTTTTTTTATGTTGGGAGAGGTTTCAAGGGTGGAGGGTGCATCTGATGGGAGGTGGGAGATGAGAGGGAACAGGGTGCATGATGTGAAAGTCACAAAATTAAAAAAAAAACAATAAAAAGAAAAAAATGTTGTGGGGCCAACTAGATGGCTAAGCAGGTAAAAATGTTTATGCTTATGTGCTTGCCATGAAATCCTGAATTTGACCTTAGAGAACGGACTCCACCAAGTTCTCCTCTGACCTCCACCCACCTGCTGTGCCATGTGACACCCCCCCCTTATCATGCACACACACAATAATAAAACACATTAAAATTTCAAATGAAAAATGGAAGCCGGGTATGGTGGCACACACCTTTAATCTCAGCACTCAGCAGGCAGAGGCAAGAGGATTTCTGTGAGTACAAGGCCAGCCTGGTCTACAAATCAAGCTCCAGGACAGCCAGGGCTGTTACACAGAGAAAGAAAACCTGTCTCAAAAAAAGAAAAGAAAAAAAAAAAGAAGAAAGAAAAATGGAAGAGAGACAGAACAAAGTGTTGTTCAACAATTCAGCCTGATCCCCGATGTCAATGGAACAAACAGCAGGAACAAGTCACTACACTGAGCTCTCTCCATCCTCATCAACCACTGGGCTGAAGCACATCTGGCCTCAGAGATCACACCTGAGACAATGAGGTCATGGAAGAAAGGGATGCTGGGAGGTGTGAATGTCTCTCTTGCGCTTCTCGCACCCACACCTGAGGTGGCGTCTCCACACAGCGAGCAGAGTGCTGAGCAGCTGCCACTGTTCTTTTGCATCTAAGAAATGTGAATTACACTCCGGGCCATTGCTGATTTGCTGGGGGGATAGTTTTTGATTCTGTGAATAGATGAAACACTTCTCTTCGTCCCTTTCCTCCTCCTCTTATCTCTCATCTTCCCACCCCATTTCTTTCAATATAACATTCAGAGAAAGGAAACATGACCAAGTGTGTAACCACTCTCCTGGGGTAGGTAAGCATCATTTGTAATTTTCTTTCCACTCCATATACTGCCTATTGATGCAATCTATTTGACATTCTTACTCAAAAAAAAAAAAAAGAAAGAAAGAAAGAAAAACTTTGAAGCTGATTTACATAATGAAGAATTTACCTTGTTTTTTTCATTTCTGCAGTGGAGCAAATAAAAAGAAAAATACCTCAAATAGAACCTCAAAGAGGATTGGGTATGGCTCAGGAGTAGGTCATATGCTGTACAGGGGTGAGGCCTGGGTTCACTCCTCAGACCCAAAAGGCACTATATTGGATTTAAGGAAGAAACCTCACATGAGAATCAATGAAATGTAAAATAATTGCTTGAAGAGGTTGAGGTTTATGATGATGGCACCACTATAGCCGCCACAGGTTCTGGGGAACTGAACTCCGGTTGTCAGGACAAACACATTTACCCCAGAGCTATCTGGCCAATGCTAAGGTATTTTTCTTTAAAGACTGATTGCAACTGGGCATATTCCTATTTTATGGAGTGATTAGGACTAAGGGCTTGCAAGTCAGCTTTGGCCTGTCAGGATATTTATCACATTTGCCTGCTTAGCATTTCTTTATCCTCTTCCTTGTCATAGGATAGCCTTTATTTTGTAGAAGTCCATGGTTGCATAGGCCCCTCCTTCTTTTCTCAACAGGCTGGCAGACCTACACAATCAGATCCCTCCATTTCCCTGGCCTTAGAATTTGAGCATGCAACACAAATTGGACATGTCAGAGTTCCTGTGAACTGGATCTTCTAAGGAAAGTTCCCTTTTGCATTGAATTTGCTAATGTGACCTTCTAAGGCAGTGGTTCTCATCCTGTGGGTCATGACCCCCTTTGGGGGTCGACCAACCTTTTCTCAGGGGTCACAAATCAGATATCCTGCATAGTAGATATTTACATTATGTTTCATAACAGTAGCAAAATTACAGTTATGGAGTAGCAATGAAAATAATTTTATGGCTGGAGGTCACCACAACATGAGGAATTATTGCATTAAAAGGTTGCAGAATTAGGAAGGTTGAGATCCACCAGTCTATAACTTGGGCAGTAGAGTGAGCTACTTGTGGAGAGAACCAACAAAATGAAAATACTGGAGATTCAGGGAAGAAACAGTCTCCCTTAAACTATATGAGATTTTAGCTCTGGTGGCCTTAAGTAAGATTTGTTACCTAGATTTTAAAACGTGAACAATAATAAATTGCCCTATTGCTTGTCTGGCTTGTTTGAGTTTGTCTGGTGTCATTCCTAGGCAAAGCCTTTGTGAGTGGGGCCTGCGGCTTCTTCATTCATTCAACATCTGCACCATTGGCTCATCTTATCTAGTCACTTCAGTGCCCTGTAGGACAGAACAGAAAGGCAGTCCTGTTGCAGGGCTAAAGAGTGGGTGACCACAGAATGACTACGGCGAGTGCTGGATGTGTTTCAGCTGCTATTTGGAGCATCTTGCATACACCACCACAATTCTTATAGCTACTGTTGGAGATGAAGTTGCTTCCAATTTAGGGATGAAAAAATAAAGCATGGAGAAGTTAAAGGTCGTATCCAAGGTTACCCAGTTCAGACATAGATTTGAGGCTTCAGCCCAGGTCCCCTGGCTGTCAGCTCTTACATCACACAGCTATCCCCACAGGTGTGTTTTGAAAGCTCAGCCCCTAGCTTGTGTTGCTATTTTGGAGCCTTGAGGAAGTGGGGCCTGGCTGGCAGGAGTAGTAGGTCACTGGGGATGGACCCTTGAAGGTCATACTCAAGTCTCTTTGCGGTCTACAGTCCCTGCTCCCTGAACCCTGTAAACAGTTGCTGCTACACGCCCCACTGCCATGGGGGAAGCTGTTTTCTCAACTAAGGCTCTTGGGAACTGTGAGCCCCAATAATATAGGTGTGATGGCTATTTTCAGTTGTCAACCTGACTATAACCTTCTAAGGCAGTGGTTCTCATCCTGCTGGTCATGACCCCCTTTGGGGGTCAACCAACCTTTTCTCAGGGGTCACAAATCAGATATCCTGCATATTAGATATTTACATTATGTTTCATAGCAGTAGCAAAGTTACAGTTATGGAGTAGCAATGAAAATAATTTTATGGTTGGAGTTCACCACAACATGAGGTACTGTTTAGTTAATTTAGAATTAACTAAAACCCAAGTGGCCGGGTATACCTGTGAGGGATTGTTTTCTTAATTAAATCATTTGAAGTGGGAAGAACCACTTTTAATCTGGATCTTTTGAGGAGGGAAGATCCACCTTTAATCTGGGCCACACCTTCTGCTGGAAGCCTGTGTACCAGATGTGGAAGAAGAAAGCTTTCTGTCTCTCTTTGCCTGCTTGCTCTGACTTTCTCTGGAAAATCTATTCCTTCACTGGCATTAGAGCCTACTTCTTCAAGATTGACAAATACTGAAGACCAGCTGAGACATCACATCAGCCTCATGGACTGAACAATTACTATATTCTTGGACCTTCCATTGGTGGACAGTCATTGTTGGACATGCCAGATGACAGCCTGTGAGCCATTCTAATAAATCCCGAATGTGTGTGTGTGTGTGTGTACTCATTATATATATTATGAATATATAAAATTGTATATATTCATTCTACAAGTTATGTTCCTCTAGAGAACCGTAATAGAATAAGGAAGCTTAGAGTTCCTTTGAGTATCCAAATCATGGGCTAATTGGAAGTCAGTCCCATGCCTTCTGGAAAACATCCCTGAACATGCTGTGGAAGCCCTCTGAGACCCCCTATACAACCCATGTATCCTAATAACAACACCATTTTGCAAATGAGCAAAATGAGGCATTGAGAAGTTAGCTTGGGGCTCACTGAGTCATGTGCTCACCAGGAGCCAATGATGTTTGTTAACAAACCAATGTTTTCCAGGCACACACTATGAAATTCAATTAAAAATAATTGATGGGGGCTGGAGAGATGGCTTAGAGGTTAAGAGCACTGGCTGCTCTTCCAGAGGATCAGGGTTCAATTCCTAGCACCCACATGGCAGCTCCCCATGTGTCTGCAACTCCAGGGAATCTGATACCCTGATACCCTTACACAGACATAAAAATAAATAAATAAATAAATTCTAAAAAAAAATTTGATGGATTTATATAGCCATCATACCTATATTATGGGGGGAGGGGTGACAGTTTCCAATAGACTTAGTGGTGGAAACAACTTCCCCCATGGCAGTGGAGCGTGTTGCAGCAGCTGTTTACAGGGTGCAGGGAGCAGGGAGCAGGGATGTAGACTGAAAAGAGACATGAGTATGACCTTGAGTAAGAGGTCAGACCCTCCATCCTCTGCTTGTTGCTGGGACTGATGTTGCTTTTATCATGCAGACAAGTGAGACCTTTTATCGTGCTCCCTCGAATGCTTCCTCCAGAATCCAGCTCAGCTGTGAGCTCTGTGAACCAACAGCCCGAATTACACAGCAGTTCTGCCACTCACCAGTGACGTGTGACTTTGTCTCTCTGAGCTGTAGAGTTTGGACCCCCAAAACAGAGATGGCAATGCCCACTTTGCAGAACTATCATGAGTGAGACGAGTCTTGCAACCTGAGTCAATGAGAGAAAAGCAAATAAAAACTACATGGAGATCCCATCTCACCCAGTCAGAATGGCAGCCTCCGAGAACAAACAGCACACCCTGGCCACTGATGTTTGGCAAAAGGGAATCCTCATCCACTGCTGGTGGGAATGTAAACTAGTCCAGTCTCTAGGGAGGTTCCTCAAAATCCTGGAAATAGATTTGCCATGTGACCCAGCGATATCTAGATATCTATCCAAGGTCTGAGTCGGCACATCATGGTGACAGCTGCATACCATTATTTACTGCAGCTTTGTCCAGACTAGGTAAGTTATGGAGCCAGCCTGGGTGCCTAACACTGGAAGGATGGATAAGGAAATGTATGTGCACAACAGAACTGTTTTCAGTTATAAAGAAGAATAGGTGTGTCATTTGTAGAACAATGGGGGCAACTGGAGATAATCCAACTAAGCGAATTAAATCAGAGCCAGGACAAACGTTGTGTGTTTTCTCTCATTTGTGGATCCTAGACTTTATAGATTTAGAAAACCACACATGTATAATGGCTTGAAAGTATTGAAGCAAAACTATCCAAGGAGAAACAGAGGGTGAGAAAGGGGAGAATGAGGAAGGGGGAATGAGGAAGAGGAGGGTAGTGAGATATAGGGCCGAATAGGCTCAAAGTTCATTATACATGTACATGAAAATGGCCTTGTGTAACCCAGTATAATAAAAAATCCTAAATCTAAAAAAACAGTTATCATACTGGGTATGGTGATGTTCACCTTTAATCCCAGCACTTGGGAAGCAGAGGAAGGTGGATTTCTATGAGTCTGAGGCCAGCCTGGTCTATGTAGTGAGACCCTGCCCCCACCAAATGTTACCTAATCCATAGGGGGTTGCTAATGAATGCCACTAATTGCCATGTGCTTGGTTGTTCCTAAATTAGGGGCTCTGAACACAGATGAAAGTCTGTACCCCAAGAAGGCACAGACAAGCCCATGACTATGTGTCTCCTTGCTCTGGGTGAGCCCAGAAGGATCACAAATTCAAAAGGAAACTTTTAAAAACATCTTTAGACACTGACACCATTATGTCATCCAAATCCTCAGTGTTTGATTAATGTCCTCAGGGCCTGAAGGGCACCAGCACAGAGCCTAGTTTTAGGGACAACTTTCTTGTACTTAGTCATGAAACTATTTTTGTCTTGAAGCTCAAAGGGGGCCATAGGCACAGTTTTTAAGTGAAGCAAGTTCTGATTGGAGGAGGGGACAGAGAGCAGGGTCTGGGATCCCCCTAAGTGGGTTCACATGATGGCTCTAACACGCTCTGGCCATTTGACTTTGCTAAAATTACATAATGGTCCTGAGTTTCAATTTCCTCACCAGAAAAGGGGTAATTCTCATTTCCTAATATTGTAATAAGGGGATCTTGGAGGGGACAGGCAATCATTCCTTCCTCACCATGCCCTGGGTACCAGCTGCAATTCTCAAGCCTGTTAATTTCATCCTCAGTGGAAGCTCGAATTCCCACTCCTGCCTACACTGACAGACGTGAGTCATCCATCTAAAAAGGCTGGGAATACCGCCAGGGAGAAAGTTTGGTCTGCTTAGCCACAGGCTTCCCTTCTCACAGAGTGCAGATAAATAACCAGAGGCTGGGTATGGGGAGAAGAAAGTAGGACTAGAACTCACCACGAATGGCAGGAAAGGGAAGTGGAGAGAGAGGAAGAGGGAGGGTTGGAGGGATAAGGAACCAGAAAGGAGAACCACTTCAGTGACCAGCCTTCCTTCGCGGAGCTCTCTGGAGCAGATAGACTGTCAGCTGCTCACAACACTCTGAGGCTCCCGAGCATCTGGTTGGGAATGAGCTTTTTGGTCCAGGGGACTTAGGGCAATGTTCCCTGTCTCATTCTTCATGCAGCAGCAGCAGCAACTCTTGTAAGTCTCAGAGCAGAAGGTGAGGAGTCACGGCCCCCTCCAGGAGTGATGGTGTTCTGAAGGAAACAGATGCAACCAGGCTTTGCTTTTTGGTTGGCATGGTAGCAGGGAATGTGTAACTTGACCTCATCAAGCATAGCTCAAATTGCAAACACTAAGGATGTGGGACTCAGTTTCTAAGTCAAAAAGGTGACTGCATCCATTCTGACTAGGAAGTGTGGCATCGAGGTAAAAGCCACCTGCCAAAGATGATGCGTGGATTGTGATCACAAGCACAGTTCTGATTTAGTTGTTCTCGAGGCTTATAATTAGACCTTGTTGTCAGGAAGAAAAAAACCTGAAAGCAGCTGTGTTTCACTGCTGTTCAGATCTGTGACTGACCCAGTTCTTTTAAATTGAAAATGTGGCGCTGATGTTTGTCGCACCTTGTTCACAGCTCTCTTCTGACTGCTGGCCGAGTTCTCTGAACTGTGGGTGTGGAGGAGGGGAGCCCTGGAGGAGGCAGCAGCACAACTCAGGAAAACTCCAGAAACAGAGCTTCCTCTGAACTTCACCTCCACAAACTGCAAGGAAGAGGCTAAACTATTAACTCTTAGAAGGTTAATATTAAAATAAGATGGATCCAGGGTGGCTTAGTTGGGGTTTTATATCTGTGAAGAGACACCGTGACCATGGCAACTCTTATGAAAGAAAACATTTAATTGGGGTTGGCTTAGAATTCAGAGGTTTAATCCATTATCGCCATGGTGGGAAGCATGGTGGCATGCAGGCAGACATGGTGGCTGGAGAGGTAGCTGAGAGGTCTACATCTGGATCTGCAGGCAGCAGGAAGAGGCAGTGAGCCACTAGGACTGGCTTGGGCTTCTGGAACCTCAAAGCCTACAGCCAGTGACACACTTCCTTTAACAATGCCATACCCACTCCAATAAGGCCCCACCTCCTAATAGTACCACTTCCTTTGGGCCTAGGGGGCCCATTTTTATTCACACCACACGGGGCCAGAGAGATGACTCAATGGGAAAGGCATTTGGCACCAAGTCTGATCTGAGTTCAATCCCCAGAACCTACATGGTGATGGAGAAAACCAACTCCAAAAAGTTGTCCTCTGACCTCTACATGTCCCCCCAACCTGCCCAGTAAATAAATATAAAAAAAAAATGTTAACATGACAGATCTTGGGCAGGTGCTACAGATCAGTTGGTATTTACTCAGAGGTAGGAAACACTGCAGAAACTGGGTAGGTTATAACCTTGCACACTTATAACCTTGGCACTGGAGAGGTAGAGGCAGAGGTCCAGGATTTCAGGGTCATCTTCTGTCAATAACTTGGAAGCCAGTCTGGGCCACATGTGATGCTGTCTTTGAAAAAAAAAAAAGAAAAAAGACAACTCTTAACCAGGCTTGATGATGTAAGTCTGAAACTCTAGTACTCAGGAGCCAGGAGCAGGATTGTTCCAAATTCGAAACCAGCTTTGTCTTCATATTGAGAACTAGTCTCAATTATGTCTCACATTGAGACACATTCTCAGTGCTCCTCCTCTGAAAAACAAGGCAGATTATTTGGAGGCAAATATCTATAGCATTTCGTATGGCTTCTTCATGGAGGAGGTGAGCTATTGGGGTGTAGTCTTCACACCCAAACTTCCTCCTCCGTTCCCGTGTGTAGAAGGTCTAGCCACCAGTGTGTGGCACTGGACCTAGAGGGGTACAGGCAAGCCCCCCCCTTTTAAAATTAGGACATCTGCTTGAGATAGATAGGAGACACAGCTCTGAGTAAGTCAGCTGGGAGCTCCCCAAACAAATAAGGAATTCAAGCTGGTGGAAAGGACCTGGTCCAGACTGCCTAGTGTCAGGTCCTCAGTAATAAAAAGGAGAATGCTGGTCCTGAGTGGTAAGCAGTGAGTAGGTCAGCTTTGAGGATCAGGGCAAGGCAGGTTTTGGGGAGATGTATTACTAGGACGTGTTTGCAAGGATTGTAGATTTGATTTTGCAGCTGCGTGTGAATCTGGCTTTGTTATGAACATGCAAAACAGGTATAATCCCTGGAGGCCCCCTTCCTGCACCTGCTTGCTTTAACCTTCTTTTGGGTGGTCCCAACATCCAACCAGGATCTTCCCTTGGTCTTTGCAAGCAAGAGGATTTGGGCAGGCTGTAGTTCAATTCATAGAATACCTGTCCTGGGTTTGATATCCAGCATTATATAAATTAGGTGTGATAGCACCTGGGAAATAGAGGCATAAGGATCAGGAAGACATCCAGGGCTATTCTCTGCTACATATAGTGGGTTGGAGGATAGCCTAGGAGACATGAGATCCTGTCTTAAAAAAGGAAAATGTTTAAAGAAAATGAATTTGAGTCCAGTTCAGTTCAGTTTTGATTTTTGAGATAGGATCTTACTTTGTAGCCTAGGCTAGCTTGGAATTCACAACATAGCCCAAGCTTATTCAACCAGCATGCCTTGGCCTCCTGAGGGCTAGAATTACAGCTCTGAGCTGCCATGCCCAGTTTAGGATTGTCCTTTAAACTGGGCTTTCAGGTTCTCCAAACATAATGGTTGTTTCCCTCTCTGCTCATTATGGAAAATGCTAACAAACAAGCAAACAAAAACACCTCATCCAAAACAACCACCACCACAACAACAACCACAAACAGGACAAAAAGCTGAATGAATGCTGCATTATTGAGTGTACTTCTGACAGGAGGGCCTGCCTCTCCACCCACTGCCAGTGAGTTACAACTCCCCATTATAATTGTATACATCTGATGACTAGAAGGATTGGAAGGATTTCCCACAGACTAACTTGAGTCTCCATTATTGTCAGTCTTTGATTCTCCACTGCCCACATTCCTGTCATGCCAGGCCCAGTAGGACACACTCAGATTGGACATTAGTTGGCATCAATAGCTTTGCGTTGTCTTGTCAGTGCTGGTTCTGTTGGTACGGTGTGTAGTGTGAATGGTCCTGTAAAGCTGTTCCCAGCCTGGGAGGACTGGTGGTTACTATATGTGATAGTTACTGTGAACCACATAATACATCCAACTCAGCCAGGCTTGATGGTTGCCAGGAATCCCAGCGCTCAGGAGGGGTTAGGCAGGATTATCATCATGAGTTAGAGACTGTATGGGACCACACAGAGGTGAGTCCCCAGGACAACCTGGGCTTCATAGGAAAAAGAAAAAAGGAAACACTAGCTCTGTATCATCTGTGCTTATGACTTTATCTATATTTAATCTCCAGCTCAATCAAAATTCAAGGTGTCCTCAACTCGACTTCCCCTTGGCAGGGCGCTCGAAAATCTGTAGCCATTTCAGCGCCATCCTACATGCAGGATCACTTCGGTGGAAATCAACAGTGATCTTAATTGATTGTGATGAGATGATTTTTCCTTTGCAAGATTTCAGAAACATATGTTGGAACATACGGCCGCGCAGCCCTGTCAATGCAGTCCTTCCAGGTCCAGGAAGGGGCCTGTGCCAGGTCAGCGAGCTTCAGTCTGTAAGCAGGGAGGTGTCAGAATCACGATGCTCCGATGCTGGATGCTCGGTGTCACACAGCAGTCTCACAGATCAGCTACTGTAAAAGCAGGACAAGAACAAAGACAGCCCAGCAGGTGGTGCAGCCAGCACTATGCCTGGAAGCTGTCAGAGCTGCTGTTCTCCTTACAGTATTCTAAACAAACTTCAAGGAAGAAAAGAGAGAGCGTGCACGTGCGTGTGCGTGTGCGTGTGTGCGCGCAGATAACAGACTGGGCTAAATTAGTGAGTTCTAAGTCAGCTTGGGGTACAAAGTGAGACCACGTTTCTCAAAAAAAAACGTAATAGTAATAATAATAATAATTATAATCATAATAGATGTTACAACGGTTCCCGGCTTACAACGGTTTGAGTTTTTCAGCTTCATGATGGTGTGAAAGCAAGATACCACCACAAATATTATACTTCAGATTTCGAGCTTTTCTCTGTGTCAGGACAGCAGACTGTGATCTCATACTGAGATCCTGAAGGTACACAACTGCTTTCTCATCGTTACCCTTTTGCCAGCAGTTTTGAAATATGGGCATTCAATAAATGATGAGATATTTAACTCTTTATTGTAAAATAGGCCTTGTGTTTGGTGATTGTGCCCAGTAGTTTGTAAGAGTTCCAAGCATGTTGGAGGTGGGTAAGGCTGATCTAGACTAGCTTAGGGGTATCCAGTGCATTTTTCACATGGGAGAGTCCCAGTGGGTTTATTGAGATGTCACCATTGTAAGCCACTGAGCTCTGGATTGACTCATAAAGCCCTGGGACAAGGCCTCACACAGGAAGCAGGCTGTTGTCCTTCCTCCCTGGCATACAGTTTATCCGGTCTCAGGTGATGGCTCCAAAATTCAGAATGTGTGTCTAGGCCACTCCTTTTTGAAGGGTCTTCAGAACAATGGATAATAATGTCTGCCTGGCTCGCTTTTACTAGCTTCTGAAATTGATTATTATAATTTAAAGAAAAAACTATAGTGAAAACAGTAGTCTTGGGATTTATGTACCATGGGTAGGAATTAAAATAGTGTAGCCATTAGTGTAGCTAAGGAAGTTCCTTAAAAATAATTAAAGACAGAATTACCATATGGGCTGGCCTGGGGGCACTTGCCTATAGTCCCAGTGCTTAGGAGGTCAGGGGAGGATGAGCTCAGGTCACCTTGGATTACATGGTGAGTCCCACACCAGTCTGGGCCTACACAGCTAGACCTTATCTCAAAACAACAATAACAAAACTAACTATTGGGCCAGGGGATGTGGTTCAGTAGCAGAGCACTTGCCTAGCATGTGTGAGGCTCTGGATTCCATTTCTAGCCTGCATAGACAAGCAAGCAAGCAAGCAGAATCACTGTGTGGTCCCGCAGTCCTGACTCTGGATTTGGGATGAAGAATAAATCACAGGCTGACTTAAAAGGGAAAAGGCGGTGCTGCCATGCAACTTCTACAAGTTGCCCTCTTACCTCCACATGCATACTGTGGCACATGTGTTTACACACACACACACACACACACACACACACACACACACACACACACACACACACACAATGTAATAAAAATTCTTTTTTTTTTACAACATCTGAATTACTAATATCAGGTAGTTTCTTTGTTTTAAAGAAGTAGAAAACCTACAAAATTGTCCAGTTTTTAAAAGATTCTACTCTGGTTTTCTAAAAAATGTGTACCTTGAGTACTTGACAGGTTATGTTAAGAGATGACATTTGTGTAACTGATGAAATCTTGGATAATCCATTTGGATTTGCCCTGATAGGAGACCATGCAGGGAAAAGCAGTAGTGATCACTTACTTTGTTCCAGGCTTTAAATCTTTACTTTAAACCACCAGTGTATTATGGGCAGTATTTCTACTTTATTTAAACATTAGGAAATTAAATAAAAAATGTCTCACCTCAGATCACACCACTAGGATACAAGGGATCTCTTTAATTCTAGACCACATGTCCTCAACTATGTAACATGTCAATTCCTGGTGTGGTGGGTGGGAATTTTCTTGTTTCCACATAGAAGGATACCATTGTATTAGTGTACATATAATCGAACTCACAGTCTTATTATTCCACAGTGGGAGAACGCGTAATTTCATGGAAATGAACTATAAAGTCTTGTGAGTTAATTAAATAGCACCACTGTCCTGGTAGCTACCAACATCGCCACAAAAGTGTCAGTACACAAACAAAATTTAGAGATAATATTTACACTGATCTCAGCAACAGGGTATAGCTGAGTCACAGCTGAGCCAATGTGGGGTTGCTTCTCTTAGAGTTTACTTATTAGAAAATTAAGAGACAGAATGCTACTGATCCAAACATGCATCACAGTGGGGTCTGTAAAATAGACTGAACAAAGAGAGAGAGAGAGAGAGAGAGAGAGAGAGAGAGAGAGAGAAGTCATTCCAACAGTAACTAGAAACCAAACAAGAAAAATATTGTCAGTTTAAAATCATGACAAAAACTGGGTGTGTTAACACACACAGAGTCTCAACACTCAGAGGCAGAGACAGGAAGGTGTCTTGGAGTTTGAGGCCAGCCTGGTCTACAGAGTGAGTTCCAGACCAATCAGGTTACATAGTGAGACTCTGTCTCAAATTAAAAAAAGAAAAGAAAATCACAACAAACCAAAACAATAGCCAGGATTTGATGCTCTGGCTAGTCATTTCTACTCCCCAGGCTAAGGCCATTCCCTCTGTGTCTGAGCAATGGGAGGTAAATTGGGGGTTTCCAAGATTGTCCTGGCAGAAAGGCTTCTTAGGGGAATCACTGAAATTGACATTTGTAATTGTACTGACAAAATCCAGTAACATCTCACTTTTTGTTTATGAATGTCACAATTCAGTAGTGGCCAAATTCATTAATAGATAACTGATGAAAATGAAAGTGTAAAAAATTATGAATGTTAGGATCTGATGTAAAATTGAGACTTTTCCATAGATGCCGGTTCATTAAAAATAATTTGTTTTTGACAGGGTCTCTCATGTTTCCCAAGCTGGCCTTTAACTGCTAATCTTTCTCCCTCTGCCTCCCCAGGTTTAGGAGTATACACATGCCCCATCATGTCCAGTTTATGTGGTGCTGGGGTTTGAAATCAGGGCTTGCTGCATGCAAGGTGAGCTCTACTAACTGAGCCACATCTCCAGCCTGTAGACTCATTCTTAAAGAATTCTTTTACTGAGCCGTTGTGATGGCACACACCTTTAATCCCAGCATTGGGAGGCAGAGGAGATGGATCTCTGTGAGTTCAAGGCCAGCCTGGTCTACAAGGTAAGTACAGGACAGCCAAGGATACACAGAGAAACCCTGTCTCAAAAAACCAAAAAAAAAAAAAGAAAAGAAAAGAAAAAGAAGGAACTCTTTTACTTGATGTTTTATTTAGTGTTCTATTGCTGTGAAGAGACATCATGACCATGGCAACTCTTATAAAGGAAAGCATTTAATTGAGGCTAGCTTACAGTTCAGAGGTTTAGTCCGTTATCATCATGGTGGGAAACATTGCAAAAGGTAGGCAGACATGATGCTGGAGAAGTATCAAGAGGTCTACATTCAGATCTGCAGGCAGGAGGGAGGGAGGGAGGGAGGGAGGGAGAGAGAGAGACTGGGCCTGGTTTGGGCATCTGAAATCTCAACAAGGCCACACCTCCTAATCCTTACAAATGGTACTACTCCCTGGTGACCATTCAAATATATGAGCCTATGGGGGCCATTCTCATTCAAACCACCACACCTGAGGAGAAACAGAGAAAAGGCCTGTGTTAAACCATCACCTAACCTTAGACTTGAACAAGAATCTTAGCTGCTCTGAGCTTTTGTGTCAGTCACTTAGCAGTGTGTTATAATCCTCTGCAATCTTGCAGGCCAGTTATTAAATTCTTGAACATCTGGCATCAACTATAGTAGAAGTATTTATTCTGAAAAAAAAATTAACAAACTCTACAAATAAGGGAACTTAGCCCCATGGAGAACACATTTATTAGTACATAGTTATACCATTCCCACTCTTTCCAGAGCACCACCAAATCCTGTAAAAAAGAGGGATAATGATTCCCATGTGAGGATTAATTACTTTGGTATTGAAGCAAGAAAAGCTGGGCAATCAATAAACATTCATTTTATAAGCTGTCATGCAGGCAGTGTCACATCTGTTTATGGTGGCAGCCTTTTGAGATAGGTGTTGTCACCTCCAAGGATAATCACCTGTTTTGCATACACACAGTAGCTAGAATGATTACCAAGGGCAAACCAGAACTGCTACTTTCTGCCTAATGCTGTCCCGTGGCCCTGCCACATGGAAGTCCAAACTCCTCCTCTTGTCCTCAGGCCACAAGCAAAGTATTGACAGACACAGCTGCTGAAATCTGAGTTCAAGTTCCAGTTTACTAGCACGATTTTGGACAATGTATTTTAGGCTCTCTGTGTCTTACTTTTCTACCTCTAAAATGGGGAGAATAATAGTACCAGCCTCATGTCATTACTGGGATTAAATTTTACTGCTTCATTTGAGGCACTAAGAGCACCTCGGGACGTGCTCAGTTTTACCTGAGTGTATGTTTAAATGAATTAAGTACACCCAGGTCTGAGACTGCGGCAGTGGTAACACTTGCCTAGCATATCTGAGGCCCTGGGTTCAATTCAGAGGCTGAACACAGTACAGGGCCTGTCTTAAATGTTTTGCACTGCCACTTCCTGACTGCTTCTCTGACTCTCTTTATGCCCCTTTCCTGATCAGACCTGAAGAGCTTCTACACCCTGGCCATGTTTTTTACTCCACCCCAGGCCTTGAGAGTGGAGCTGCTACATTGCTGGTAACCCTTTCCTGACCAGATCCTATCCACCCTCTAGTCTCTGCTTGGGCAACAGGTCTTGCAGCCCTGCCAAGGTTGGGCTGGCTCTTCTGCCTCTCCACCTTGTCCCCTCAGAACTCGAGTTACTTCGATCATAGCATTGTTTTGGTTTTTCCAGACAAGATTTCGATGTGTAGCCCTGGCTGTCCTGGAACCCACTCTGTAGACCAGGCTGGCCTGGAACTCACCTGCCTCTGCCTCCCAACTGCCAGGATTAAAGAACCTTTTTAAAAAATCATTTATTTATTTATTTTTATTTTTTTTTGGTTTTATGAGACAGGGTTTCTCTGTGTAGCCCTGGCTATCCTGGACTTACTTTGTAGACCAGGCTGGGATTGAACTCACAGAGATCCGCCTGCCTCTACCTCCCAAGTGCTGGGATTAAAGGAGTATGCCACCACCACGCCCGGCTATTTTTATCAGTTTTATTTATTTATTTATTTATTTGTTTGTTTGTTTGTTTGTTTGTTTGTTTGTTTTTCAAGACAGGGTTTCTCTTTGTATCCTAATTGTCATAGACTCACTTTGTAGACTTTAAAAAAATAATTTTTATCATTTATTTATTTATTTATTGGTTTTTCAAGACAGGGTTTCTCTGTGTAACCTAGCTATCCTGGACTCACTCTGTAGACCAGGCTGGCCTTGAATTTACAGAGATTCACCTGCCTCTGCCTCCCAAGTGCTGGGATTAAAGGCGTGCACCACCATGCCTGGCACAGAACCTTATTTTTAAGATGTGTTTTTTTAATTGTTAAAAATTATGTGATGTGGGGTATGTATGCATGTGTGATTGCAGGTGCTCTTGAGAGACAGAAGAAGGTATCAGATCCCCCAGAGCTGGAGTTACAGGCAGTTGTGATCAGCTCCTTCAGGGTACTGGGAACAAAACTCAGGGCCTCTGCAAGAGCAGCAGAGAGCCTTGCTCCTGACCACTGAGTCATCCCTCCAGCTCCATCTCAGTGCTTTTCATACGTTTCATCACTGCTTATTTAACACATAGAAACATTCCCATCAGCAGATGAGTGGATGGGCAAAATAGGAATAGGCATACAGCCATTTCCATCCTTAACGAGAAGGAAATTGCATCACGTGCTGCCATACAAACGACACTTGGAATGAACAGAAACAACACAGTTGCAGAATACTAAGACTACCTTAATGCAAGTGAGAAGTCCATTTTAAAAGGGTTACCAGCGTATACTGTGTCACAGTAACAAGTTGGTAACCCAGTCAGTGAGGAGGCTGAGACAGGAAGGCTGAGAGTTCCAGGCCAGCCTGAGCTGCATGGAAAGCTCTTATCCCAACAATGACAAAAGCAAGCAACCAAACCATATAATCGAAAACCCTCCCCCTTGTCAAGTTTTAGTAAAGTTTACAAGAATGTCCACACTTGTCTTGAAAGGTAGTTAAAATACCCCTTCCTTTTCCAACTACAAATAAAAGAATGCATTTTCATTTTCATTAGACTTGTAACAGGCCACGTGTGGAAGCAGATATAAGGATACAGCTGCATGCTAATAGTCCAGACAGTAAAAAGATCTCAGAAGACAAGAAATTCTACTATTTTTCTTTTTGGTTTAGAAAATATACTCACTTCACACACACACACACACACACACACACACACACACACAATCTAATTCATATTAGTAATTACAAAGGATGTAGTAGAAGATATTTAAAAAATAAGATCATAAATATATAAAAGCCTTTTTGGTTTGAACTTCTAAAATGGTGACTCTTGAATCCTAGAACCCTCATGAACACCAGGATTTGTAGTCTTCAGTAGTATAGAGGAGTCCTGGGGTCACAGAGTTTGAGCACTACTTCCCTGCCTTCTACATGAATTACTGCAGCCCCTTCCAGGACAGGGGGCCTCTAGTGTCAAGGTGACACTTCCTGAGGTGGTGTGGTCACTGCTGGAGCAGCTGGGGTTATCTTTGGTCTGCTCTGTCTGCTAAGACATCCTGGCTGTGAGTCAACAATATGTCTCTTGAACAGTGGGTTCCTAGCAATTGGTCTTAGAGACCACTTTTAGGATTGGAAGATAACCATTGCCCTCATTAGTGTCCCCAGAGGGAATCAATAATCCTTTCTTTCAGTGACTCAGGAGCAGACTCATTCTGAGCCAGCCAGGAATTTGCAGAGCAAGAAAACTCACAGCTGCTTTACCAGGAACCAGATAATCTCCAGTCCCACGCCAAATCTGAGAAACCCATGTTGTTTTTCCCAGTAAGTTAACTTTTTAAATTATAAATTGCACATGCTTACTTTAAAAAAAAAAAAAGAAAGTTAAAGGGAAGTAAGAAAAAGAAGTGCTTTGAAAAGAAAACTTGGCCATGATTAGCCCTGACTTTCTTATCTTGGTGGCTCTCCTTAACTGGCCCTGCATGCTCTCTTTTCAGACAGTCCCAGCAAGCACTGTGCCCTGGTCTTAGAGGTCAATTGGCTCCTACATGTCGGAGCAAGGCAGCTGCTGGTCAGTCCAAAGGCCAGTCAGGGAAACCAAAGAAGGGCAATGGGAGGAAATAGGAGGGTGTGTGATTCAGCTATCAGATGTATGAAACCTCTTCCAGCTGCTGTCCAGAGTGGCCAGAGAGGACACGCAGTCTCCTAAGGTAGGGACTGATATATTTCTTACTGTGTTTTCTTTATAGTAAAATCTGAAATTCCTTTAGGAATTCTACTTCCAAGAATTGGTCCCAAAGAAATGATGAGACATTTAGACAGCATGATGTGTCTACCATTATTCATGAAACTTGGAAACAAACTAAGTGTGCAATGGTATGAGGTTCATTTCAAAATTCTGTGGTTGTATATTGTATGCTGGCTAAGAATAAAAGACATTCATGAAGTCTTTAATGGCATAGTAAAATTCTTGATGTAGATATTGGTAGTCATCTATATACTTGGCATAAATATTTGTTGGCTGAAAACAAAAAACATAAGGATAAGAAATTGTACCTATATATACTACATTCTTTATTATGTAAATATTTTTGTGACAAAGTAAAGAAAATTTAATCTTTAAAAAAAAATTTTAGGCTGGATGTGATGTCCCAGCCCTTGGGAGGCATAGGCAGGCAGATCTCTGTGAATTCGAGGCTAGCCTGGTCTACATAGTAAGTTCCAGGATAGCTAAGACTATTACACAGAGAGACCCTGTCTCAAAAATCCAAAACCAAAAAAAAATTTTTAATTTATTTTTATGTGTATGGGTGTTTTGCCTGCACATGTCATCCATGTACTATGCATGTGCTTGGTGCCCTCAGAGGCCAGAAGAGGGCATTGTATCTCCAGGAACTAGAGTTTTGGATGGTTGTGAGCTGTCATGTGAGTGCTGGTGTTTGACCCCGGGTCCACTGGAAGAACAGTCAGTGCTCTTATCTGCTGAGCCATCTCTGCAGCCTGAAAACTTTATCTCAAAGGCTGGCACCAATGTATGTCACCAGGACAAAGCTGTCTTTGGGAGGACACTGAAAACTGGCCAAAGATTCAGCAGTAATCCACCAGAGGATTGGCAACTGCTCTGCATGAAGCAAAGACAGGAATTTGGTTTAGTGCTTCTGAAATAAGGGGGAAGGATGGCTGTGTGAGTCAATGCTCTCTCACAATTCTCAGTTTCAAAGATGTTTAACACAATTTGGCTAAAGGAAAAACAAAGAATACCTAAGCACCTGGTTAGATGTGCTTGGATACAGATACACTGGCATCCTTATTTGGTTCCTTCCCTCCCCTCTCCTCTTCTCCCCTCCCCCCTCTTCCTTTCTCTCTTTTTAAATTATTTTTATTTATTTATTTATTTTTAAAATATATATTTTTAAAATATATATATTACTTCAGGTTACATCTCTATCACAGTGTCCTCTTTCCACCCCTCCCAGCCCCGCCCTCCCATCCTCTACCCCTTATCTCTTCCATCACACTCCTCTGGAGTGGAATGTCCCTACATAACAGTCTCCCGCCCCACTTCAGCAGTCATATGAGGGCCAAGAGCCTCCTCATACACTGGGGGCCTACAAGGCAGCACCACTATGTTCCCTTTGGTGCACTGGTTGTAGAATAGTTATCCTGTACTATATGGCTAAACTCCCATTATAAGTGAATAGATGCCATGTGCATCCTTCTGAGTCTGGGTTAGTTCACTCAGGATGAGCTTCTCTAGTTCCATGCAATTGGCTGCAAATTGCAGGATTTCGCTGTTTCTGATAGCTGAGTAGTATTCCATTGTATAGATGTACACAGTTTTTTAATCCATTCTTCTGTTGAGGGACATCTGGGTTGTTTCCAGTTTCAAGCTATTACAAATAAGGCTGCTATGAACATAGATGAGGAAATTTCCTTGTGATTTTGTGAGGAATCATTTGGATGTATACCCAGAAGTGGTATGGCTGGGTCCCGAGGCAGAGCTATTCCAAGTTTTCTAAGATATCACCAGACTGACCTCCATAGTGGTTGCACAAGCCTGCACTCCCACCAGCAATGGAGGAGAGTTCCCCTTTCTCCACACCCTCGCCAGCATGTGCTGTCATTTGAGCGTTTGATCTTAGCCATTCTGACAGGTGTGAGATGGAATCTCAGAGTTGTCTTGAGTTGCATTTCTCTGATGATTAAGGATGCTGGGCATTTCTTCAAGTGTCTCTCAGCCACTAGGGATTCTTCCTTTGTGAATTCTGTTTAGCTCTGTTCCCCATTTTTTGATTGGATTATTTGGGTTTTTGGCATTTAATTTCTTGAGTTCTTTGTACATTTTGGATATTAGCCCTCTGTCAGATGTGGGGTTGGTGAAGATTTTTTTTTCCCAATCTGTAGGCTGCCGTTTTGTTTAAATGAGTGTCTTTTGCCTTACAGAAGCGTTTCAGTTTCATGAGGTCCCATTTATTGATTGCTGGTCTTAGATCCTGAGCTGTTGGTATTCTGTTCAGGAAGTTGTTACCTGTGCCGATGAATTCCAGGGTTTTTCCCACTTTCTTTTCTAATAGATTTAGTGTGTCAGGCTTTATGTTAAGGTTTTTGATCCACTTGGACTTAAGTTTTGTACAAGGTGATAAGTATGGGTCTAATTTCATTCTTTTACATGTGGACATCCAGTTGGACCAGCACCATTTGTTGAAGATGCTGTTCTTTTTCCATTGTACAGTTTTGGCTTCTTTGTCAAAAATTCACTGCCCATAGGTGTGTGGGTTCATTTCTGGATTTTCAATTCAATTCCATTGATCCACTGGTTTGTTTTTATACCTGTACCAT
This sequence comes from Lophiomys imhausi, assembly GCA_907164525.1. Classification (NCBI taxonomy): domain Eukaryota; kingdom Metazoa; phylum Chordata; class Mammalia; order Rodentia; family Muridae; genus Lophiomys; species Lophiomys imhausi. The sequence goes on along the minus strand of CAJQZJ010001826.1, from coordinate 24,332,091 downwards.
GCTGTTTTTATTACTATTGCTCTGTAGTATAGCTTGAAATCTGGGATGGTGAACCTCCAGATTTTTTTTTTTTTTTATTATACAGGAATGACTTAGCTATTCTGGGGTTTTTGTTATTCCACATGAAGTTGAGAATTGCTTTTTCCAGGTCTATAAAGAATTGTGTTAGTCTTTTGATAGAAATTGCATTGAATCTCTATATTGCTTTTGGTAGGATGGCCATTTTTATTATGTTGATCCTACCTATCCATGAGCATGGAAGATCTTTCCATCTTCTGATGTCCTTTTCAATTTCCTTCTTCAAGAACTTGAAGTTCTTGTCATACAGGTCTTTCACTTGCTTGGTTCTCTCTTCTTTTTAAGATATGGTCTTCTCACTTAACAGTGTGACAAAAGGAAGAATTGACTTTTTAAAAACTTTATTTATTTACTTTTTTGTGTGTGTGACTATGTGTGCATGTGCCATGGTGCATATATGGAGACTAGAAGACAACATTTGTAGGGTGTTCTCTCCTAGCATGGGAGTCCTGGGGATGAAACTCAGGTTGAACTTGGTAGCAGGCACTTTCCCCATTGATCTTGGACTCCAGATTTCCAGGGTAGTGTTGAACTCCTAGACTCAAATGAACCCCACTCTCTGCCCCAGCAGCTGAAGTTCCAGGACTGCAGGAGTGCTGGGTGGTGTGGCCTCTCTTCCCACCTCTTGATTCTTGTTTTCTTTATTGTACTTCATTAAAAAAATATCCATCAGGGCTGGAGAGATGGCTCATAGGTTAAGAGCACTGATTGTTCTTCCAGAGGTCCTGAGTTCAATTCCCAGCAACCATATGGTGGCTCACAACCATCTATAATGAAATTTGGTGCCCTCTTCTGGCCTGCAGGCATACCTGCAGATAGAACACTGTATACATATAAAAAAAAAATCTTTGCTTGGTGTGGTGGTGCACGCCTTTAATCCCAGCACTCGGGAGGTAGAGGCAGGCGGATCTCTGTGAGTTCAAGGCCAGCCTGGTCTACAAAGTGAGTCCAGGATGGCCAGGGCGACACAGAGAAATCCTGTCTCAAAAAACAATCAAACAAACAAACAACCCCCCAAACAAAACAAACAAACAAACAAAACAAAAAAATCCATCAGTATCAGGGCTGGAGAGATGGCTCAGTGGTTAAGAGCACTGGCTGCTCTTCTAGAGGACCCGGGTTCAATCCCAGCATCCACATGGCAGTTCACAACTGTCTGTAACTCCAAAAGATCTTACACCCTTATGCACACATACACATAAGGCAAAACACTAATTCACACGAAATAAAAATAAATCATTAAAAAAAATTAAAAAATCTCTTCTTCCTCCCCTCCATGTGTGTGATGTTGTGTATGTGTGTGTGTTGGCAACACATGCCAAATTAGTGTTTTAAAGAGCAGTATGGGCCCAGGATTCACAATGACTCATTGAAACTTGTTCTTGTTCATGTTATATATGCAAATGTTAGTCCTTATCAAAGACAGCAGGAAAAAAAATGAAAACACTGGATGTGGTAACATATACCTGTCATCCTAGCACTTGGGAGCTGAGACAGGAAGAGTTAAGAGTTTAAGGCTAGCCTAGACTACATAGCAAGAGTCTGTCTCAAAACCCAATCAGACAAAAAACTATTTTTGCCATTATGAAGATTAATATTCTGGTGGAAAACCAGAGTGAAGTGCAAAGTCAGAAAGTCTATGTAACATGGACTAAGCAGGAACCCACAACTGAGTGAGGTGGGGCCCTGCTTGCTCTCCCCATGCTAACGTCCTGACAACTTTGCCCTTTGTGATGGATCACAGCTGACTCCCTGCACACTGCTGAGGACAATTCTGGGCTCCGGCCATTGAGCTGGACACATCACAGGGTAGAAATAGCACATGGGGCCTCAGAGCCTCTGATCCAGCTGCTGCTGTCTTCCCAGTTCCTCTCCTAGGCTCAGCCATGGTTGCCGTTGGCAACATGCAGTAGGTAGGAGCACTTAGTGAGTCACCATCTTCCTGGGTCTCGCTGTCTTCAAGTGGAACAGGCACCTCTCTTGCCTGGTTCCCCCATCGAATCAAGTGGGAGGGGGAAAGTAGGACTATATAGACTGTGTCAGAATGACTGGTCCCAATTATCATTGGCATTATTGTTCTGTGGGTTGTCTGCTACTTATATCTCAGTTCCAGCCCAGATTCAGCTCCACAGGGAGTTAAGACCTGGTACCCACTACACTGCCTGGTAGAATGGCTCCTCAAAGGCTGCAGGGTCTGGTTCTGGGTTCAAATCATCCATTTCAGCTTTTATTTCTAGAGTGTATGTAAAACCTAAAATTACTGTTTTTGTTTTCCACTCTTTCAAAAGCCATGTAACTTGTTTTTTTTTTTTTTTATTTAGTGTGTGAAATGTGCATGTGGGCAAATGTATGTACAGGTGCATATACATGTGTGTACACCAGTGTGTGTACATGTGGAAGGCAGAGGTGTACCTAGGGTATCCCCTTCAAGGGAGTCACTGGCCAACATGCCCCCCAGAATCCCTTGTTTTCATTTCACTAACTCTGGGGTTACAAATGTGCCAGGGGCTGGAAGATGACTCATAGGCTAAAAGTGCACACTGCTCTTGCAGAGGACTTGAGTCTGGTTCCCAGCATCCGTGTCAGGCAGCTCAGTAATAGCCTGTAACTCCAGCACCAGGGGCATTCAACATGTCTGGCTTTTATGAACACCTTCATTCATGTGCATTGTGGTGGTCTGAATGAGAATGGCCCCTAGAGGCTCATATGTTTGAATTGGTCCCTAGTTGGTGGAACTGTATGGGAAGAATTAGGAGGTGTGGCCTTGCAGGAGGAGGTGTGTCACAGGAGGGGGTCACCTTTGAAGTTTCAAAAACGTAGACCACTCCCACAAAAACGTAGACCACTCCCACAAAAACGTAGACCACTCCCACAAAAACGTAGACCACTCCCACAAAAACGTAGACCAC
>CAJQZJ010001826.1:24262574-24329094 GCA_907164525.1 Lophiomys imhausi | reverse complement strand
ACCACTCCCACAAAAACGTAGACCACTCCCACAAAAACGTAGACCACACCCACAAAAACATAGACCACTCCCACAAAAACATAGACCACTCCCAGTGTTCTCTTGTTTATCAAGATGTGAGCTCTCAGCTATCTATTCATGCCACCATGCTTTTGCTCTGCCATCACAGACAGACTCTGACACTCTGAAACAGTAAGCCCAGTTGAACACTTTCTTTTAAAAGTTGCCGTATTCATAGTGCTTTGTAACAGCCATAGAAAAGTAACTAGGATGCACATACACCTCAAACACGATTTTAAGTAAATGAATAAATATTTTTAAAAAATCACAAATGGGGCTGGAGAGATAGCTCAGCAGTTAAGGGCATTGACTGCTCTTCCAAAGGACCCGGGTTCAAATCCCAGCACCCACATGGCAGTTTACAGCTGTTTGTAATTGTCGGGCGTGGTGGCGCACACCTTTAATCCCAGCACTCAGTTTCTGTATTTGTAGTATCCATAGGAAGAATGCTGAATTAGGAATCACAAGGAGAGTTCTAATTACTATTCAAGCATGGAGTCAGCATACCCAGTGTATCAGTTATGAGGTTGTAAACTACTTTATTTCTCTGGGCCACAATAACATCATAGGTAAACTGGATATAATACCCATGTCAGAGACCACTGTGAAGATTAAATGAAAATATTTATTGGGAGTTTACCAGCAATAAAGCTCTCAGAATATGATATATCCTCATTATTAATCACCTGATAAACACTAGTACCTCTAACCTTAGAAGAAAATATTATAAGAAAATGTTTAGGGGCTGGAGAGATGGCTCAGTGGTTAAAAGCACTGGCCTGCTCTTCCAAAGGACCTGGGTTCAAATCCCAGCACCCACATGGCAATTCACAGATATCTAACTGACAGGCGTGGTGGCACATGCCTTTAATCCCAGCACTCTGGAGGCAGAGGCAGGTGGATCTCTGTGAGTTCAAGGCCAGCCTGGTGTACAGAATGAGTCCAGGACAGCCAGTGATACACAGAGAAACCCTGTCTCAAAAAAATCAAAAAAGAAAAAAAAAAGAAAGAAAAAGAAAAAAAACCCACAAACATATACCACCAGGACTAGCTTTTATGTGGATGCTGGAAATCTGAACCCAGATCTTCGTACTTATTCATCAAGCAATTTTATTGGGCCATATCCCCAGCCCCAAGCCTAGTGTATTTTAATCACCCTTTTCACCAAAATTGTTTCCAGTTTAAAAATACGTATTAACTAACTTTAAAGTTTAGGAACTTGAAAAATGGATCAGAAGTTAAAAGCAAGTACTGCCTTGCAGGGGACCAGAATTCAGTTGACAGTATCCACAATGGGTAGCTCACAGCCATCTGTAACTTTAGCTCCAGGGAATCCTGAACCCTTCTAGATTCTGCAGGCACTGTACTCACACACATATATTCACACACAGACGAACACAATCACACATAACTTAAAAATAATAATTTTTTTTTTGGTTTTTCGAGACAGGGTTTCTCTGTATAAGCTCTGGCTGTCCTGGACTCACTTTGTAGACCAGCCTGGCCTTGAACTCACAGAGATTCACCTGCCTCTGCCTCCCAAGTGCTGGGATTAAAGGCGTGCGCCACAAAAGACACAAATACTGGCCAGGCATGGTGGTACCTTTAATTCCAGCACTCAGGTGTATCTCTGTGAGTCTGAGGCCAACCTGGTGTACAGAAAGTTGCTCGGCCCCACCCTCCTGAGTTCCCACCTCCAAAGGTTCCAGCCAGTCAGAGGAACTCATCACGCATGGGCCTAGCGCCTGGCTCCTGCACTGTCTTCCCTTCCTCCCTGTCTGCTGCGGTGGCAGGGTGGTGCCTTGGAGCAGCCACTTATCCTGCCGAGAATCTGAAAAACCTTTTCTCAGGAAAGAGCTTATAACTCAGTCGCTTGCAAAACAGACAGTAACAACAACTGTAGTAAAACGCAAGGAAGATAAAACTTAGCATCTTACTGGTTCCAGTCCCCAGCTCTGTGATGCCAACTGCATCCACACTGTTTCAGGACCACACCACCCACCTGTGGTGCTTACAGTGCCTTAACACTGAAACTGTGTGTCCTTCGAAAACTCCAAATCTCCTTTCTCCCAAGCCCTGGCAACCATCATTCTCCTGTCTGTTCCTAGGAATCTGACTATTTTACCACGCATCAGTGAAATCATATAGAACTTACCTGTTTTTTGTCTGGCTCATTTCACATAGTATAATATTGCCAAGGCTCATCCATACTGTAGCATATATCAGGATTGTCTTCCATTAAAAATTACTTAAAATTTTTATTACATTTATTTATTTATTTTTGTGTGTATGGGGAGGGGTGTATGCTACAGCACACATGTAGAGGCTAGGGGACAACCTTTGGAAGTCAAGATTTTTCTCCTTTGCCATGTGGTACTGGGATTAAGCTCAGATTGGCCAGCTGATGACAAGCACTTTTACCCACAAAGTTATCTTGCCACCCTTTCTAAGGCTGAGAAATATTCTAGAGTGTGTCTACGGTACACTTTGCTTCTCCAGTCATCCTTTGAAGGATCCTTTGGATGAATGCTGTCTTAATATCTGTTCTATTGCTGTGAAGAGACACTATGTATGACCAAGGCAACTTAGAAATCATTTAATGGGGGAGAGGCTTGCTTATGGTTTTAGAGATTGAGTCCATGCTGTCATGGTGGAGAACATGACAGCAGGCAAGCAGGCATGGCACTGGAACAGAGGCTGGGAACTTATCCAGAAGTTATAGACAGGGAGGGAGATGAGGCCTGTCTGTCATGGGCTTTTAGGTTTCAAAGTGACACACCTCCTCCAACAAGGCCACACCTCCTAATCCTTCTGAAACAGTTCCACTAACTAAGGACCAAGGATTCAAACATGAGCCTATGGGAGCCATTCTTATTCAAACCACTAGTGATACCTTTGGGTCACTGAGAGTAGTGCTACTCTGAACATGGGCATATGGATGCCTCCTTGAGTCTCTGCTTGCAGCTCCCAAAAGTAGAATGCCTGGCTTACATGGTAATCTTATTTAAAATTTTTGCTTTATGATGGGGGTCTAACACTGGCCTGAAATATGCTATAGTAGCCCAGGCTACCCTCAAATTCACATTGATCCTGTTGCCTCAGTCTCCTAAGTGATGGGATTTCAAGTAGTGGGCTACCATACCCCATTATTTAAAAAAAAAAGAAAAGGTATGTATGTGTGTGTGTTTGTGTATATGAGGGTACATGTGAACATGTGTGTGTATGGAGGCCTGAGGTTGGCAATGGGTATCTTTGGGTATTGCTCTCTACTTTATATTTTGAGGCATGGTCTCTTGCTGAATCCAGAACATGAGGTTTTGGCTCTAATCTAGCTAACCAGTCTGCTCTAAGGATTCATTGGACTGGACTCCTCTTGCAAGAACAGCACGTGCTGTTTACCTGAGCCACCTCTCCAACCCCAATCCAGCCTCACCTTTAACTATTTGTTTGTTTTGTTTTTTTGAGACAGAGTTTCTCTGTGTAGCCCTGGCTGACCTAGGACTCGCTCTGTAGACCAGGCTGGCCTCAAACTCACAGAGATCCACCTGTCTCTGACTCTCGAGTGCTGGGATTAAAGGTGTGTGCCACCACACATGGCTTCATTTTTAACTCTTGAAGAAAACATCTCTGCAGTTTCCCACAGTGGTGACACCATTTTCCAGTTTTGTGGCTTTCCTGGGGAGATATAAAAGAAACAATCATCTATCCTAAATAGGGAATGAGCCAAGGGACCAAAATAAGTCCAGCCTGGCGAACAAACGAGCTTCTTGGGGTTGTGGAGCCTTAGTGACTCTGAGACTGGTGGGGCTACCCAAAAAATTCCCCCTACCTCAACTCAGTTTTCTACATTATATACTTTAGGATGTCTGGGAATAAATGCAGCTGCGGCCAGAGGGCGTAGTGACTGGAATCCCAGGAGAAGGATGTGTGAGTTTCTTGTGACCCTCTTATTCCATCTCCTAGAGTGAATATTAACAGTCCCATTACTTTAGAGCCAGCAGAGTGCTTGCCACATTCAAGGAGCAGCAGTGAAAAAACAAACAAACAAACAAACAAACAAACAAAACCTGTGAGAAACAAACAGAGTGAAGCTCACACTGGAAACTCTCAGAACACATTGTACTACTGAGGAACAGCACCTGACTGTAAGTAATAGGGTCCTGACAAAGCACAGCTTACAAACAGCAAAACCAGAACAACCCACCTCTCTTTGCCTTAAGAGGACAGCTGGAGGCAGATGGTGCCTGGCCTAGGGTTGATGACTCAAAAGCATTTAGTTGAAGATCTTTGTGATTTTTCTTGGCTTTTTCCTCATAGTTTCAGGGTAGCTGCTTCAGCCCCAGATCCCACACCTGCCTTTGTGGATAAAGGAAGGAGGAAGAAAGGGAAGACACTATTAGGAAGTAGAAGTCATCTCCAGAGTTCTTCCCTCCCTGCTGTCCTGTACAGCTTCTATTTATTAGTTACAAATCAGCACAAATGCAGCTTGAGACTTGTTTGTTTATACTTATGGTTTCTGTGGGTCAGGTCGTGGGAGATGGTTCCAGTGTGAGTCTGATGAGCTGCACTATCTTCAGAAGTTTCCCAGCTCCTTCAGGTTGTAGCAGAAATCATTTCCTTGCACCCTCACAACCCACAGAAGCATGCTTCTTAAAGGCCAGAAGAACTATAGTTGTATTTACTTATTTATTTTGGTGTGTCTATGTGTGTGTTTGTGTGTGTGTGTGTGTGTGTGTGTGTGTGTGTGTGTGTGTATGTGAGTGTGTGCACACTTCCTACAGCATACATGTGGAGGTCAGGGGACAACTTTCAGGAGTCAATTCTCTCCTTCTGCCATGTGGGTTCTGGAATTGAACTCAGGTTGTCGGCCTTGGCAGCAAATGCCCTTACCTGCTGAGCCATCTGGCTGCACCATGTGTGGTTCTGTACCCACAGGGAACACTGAGGAACAGCTGTATCCTTTACAATGAGCTCACCTAGACTTTGATAAGTAAATGTCATTCTTCACTGAAAGGCATCAGAGCCTTCTACAGAAATGACAGTTGAAGGACTAGGTTTAAAAAAGTGGAAGTGACCCTCAGACCATAAAGCAAGAAAGTGCTCATAGAATAATGGAAATCTACTAAAAGCACACTAAACTCTACAATTATTTTGAAGAACAGTGTGTCAATTTCTTATGAAACTAAGCAGATGCTTATCCTACAATAAACCTACTTCTAGGTGTTTACCCAATAAAAGAAAAGACATATGTACTTGAAGAATCATTATAGCTTCATTCAAGTAGCCAAATGCTTGAAATGTCTATTGATTAACAGATTGTGATGAATATGTAGAACGGAATACCATTCAGCACTATAAAGGGAAGCACTGACAAGACATGGATAATCTAAAAAACACAAAGGCTAATGATGTAGTGCAGTGGTTGGGTGTTTGCCTACAATGCACAAGGCCCTGTGTTCAAGCCCCAACATGGCAAAAATATTATGAAAGAACCAGGCACAAAGAAGTACTTACAGAACGAAATTCTAGAGCAAGTAAAACTAACTAATTGTGACAGTAAACAGATCACTGATTGCTGGGGTATGTTGTGTGTGTGGAGGGGTGTAGGAGATTGCCTTAAAAGGGGCATGATGGTGCTTCCTGAGTCAGATGGACTTTGCTAGTATTTATGAAGCTAAACATTTGTCACTCACAAGGCCAAACATTTAAAAATGCATGTACTTTGTTTTATGCAAGTTCTGTCTCAATACAGATACTTTTAAAAACCTTGAACAAAAGACTCAAATACGTGATTTAATTTACAAAGGATATACCCAAGCTGGGCACATTGGAGGCAGGAAGACCAGGAGTTCAATGTCAGCTTCAACTGCATAGTAAGCCTGAGGCCAGCCTGGACTCCATGAAATCCTGTTTCAGAAAACATAGTCAGGTATGGTAGTGCATGACTTTGATCATACATAGCACTTGGGAGGCAGAGGCAGCTTCAAGTTCAAGGGCAGCTGATCTAGACAGCAAATTCCAGGCCCACCAGATCTGCACAGTGAGACCCTATCTCCAATCCAATCAGTTAAACAACGAACCAAGTAGCCATCAAAAAGCATACCCAGACAGCCAGAAACTTACTATGCACAGGTGTTCAGTGACTTAGTAATCAAAAGAATATAAATTAAAGCAAGAGCACACTATCACACTATGTACTGCCTGTAATAAATAAAATAGTAAATGTTGCTAATCCCAAATAGTTGAGGTTGTGGGGTAATTAAAATTCACATACCTTTTAGACAGGAGAGTAAACAAGATTGGCGTTATCTACTAAACTTGATTTATAAGATGTTCATCTATAAATGAAACCTAAGCAGCTTGCAGCAGACACTTCTGGTATTGCATTCCCTGAGCCCACCTCTTATTTCAGCTACAGCCTTGGACAGTTCAACCCTCTCCATGCTGCAAAGCTGACCTAATGTCATCACACACCCTCTCCACGCTGCGAAGTTGACCTAATGTCACCACACACCTTCCTCACTCTCTTGCAGGGATGTCTCTGGTATCAGATTGTGAGATGGACTTGCAAACAAAGCCATCAAAGTCTAGGGGCATCAGCCTGGGGACAATCCTCAGGAGATGAGAATTCCTGCAGTAGAAAAGGCTCCTCTTTCAGGAGGTCTCTTCCAGGGAGTCTTCTTCACCTTTCTCTGAGGTTCTCACAGAATCTCCCACACACTTCCCATTGGCTTTCCCTCTTTCCCACACCATTCCTGTTTTTCTGGGATCACCTCTTCAGTGAACAACTTGCTTCCTAGTATTTATCACAGGCTTTGACTTTTTTTGGAAACTCAGGGTTAGATAATTGGTACCCACAATGGCTCTGATCTTAGGATGGAATTCTGGAACTTAATAGTCACTGATCAGATGGCAATAAGGGTTCCATTGTTGGAATCTGAGTAGTGATAAGCCCCGGCACACTGTTTTGTCATAAGGGCTAAAGCTCTTAGCCTGATGTCAGATTGGAAGTATAAGTGGAAGGAACATGTTAAATCATGTCATAGGTACTGGAACGATGGCACAGTGAGTAAACGTGATTGCCATCAGCCTGATGACCTAAACTGATCTATGGAACCCACATGGCAGAAGGTGAGAGCTGACTCCTGAAAGTTGTCTTCTGGTTTCCACATGCTCATTATGGCACATATGCCCACACATATACATTCAAAACAAATAAATAAATGTAAAAAAAAATTAAAAACAAGTCCTGTCATAGCCCTAGCTTAGCACAGGGATTCTCAACCTTTTATTCATTTGTCCTTATAAGAAGAAAGAAAAATTAAAGCTGTCCTAGTTAGGGTTTCTATTTCTGTGACGAAACACAGGGACCAAAAGCAAGTTGGGGAAGTAAGGGTTTACTTGGCTTACACTTCCACATCGTAGTCCATCACTGAAGGAAGTCAGGACAGGAGCTCAAACAGGGTAGGAATGGCAGGAGCTGATGCAGAGGCCATGTTTACTGGCTTGTTCCTCAGGGCTTACTCAGTTTGCTTTCTTAGAAAACCCATGAGTGTGGCCCAGTGGCCCAACCCACAAGGGACTGGGCCCTCCCCGATTGATCACTAATTAAGGAAATGCCCTACTTAAAGCCAGATCTTCTAGAGGCATTTTCTTGCTTGATATTTCCTCTTATCTGATGACTCTAGCTGTGTCAAGGTGACATAAAACTAGCCAGCACAAAAGTCTTCCTGTTCAGATAAATATTAAATAATAGAATTTTTTTATCAAACAGCACTGAGCTCCACAGGCCATACCTACACCATTATAATATCTAAAAATTTTCTGCCTATGTATGTACCGGTTTCCATTCCTTTTGGAGAAATTTCAGCCATGCTAAGAGAGCATGTCGTAGCCCTGGAGTCATATAGGGACGGGAGTCACTTACCATTTCATGTACCTAGTTGTGTTTTGTTAGCAATTTGGAGGGTCTTGAAGAGATTTCACTTTTAGGTCATGCACTCGTCTATCAATTCAGGAAATAATGGGAAATCCAGAAACTCTCCATGGAAGACTGAAAAACAACAAATCCTCTGTAGACTATGCTGAAAGTAATGCCCTGAATGGAGAGCTGGGTGTGAAGCGCCACCCTGCAATCCCAGCACCCATGGCACTGAGGCAGGAGGATCTTGACTTTGGGGCCAGCTCCGGGCTACACAGCAAGACCCTGTCTCAAAAGTAAGCAAAGAGCCAGGCATGGTGGTGCACGCCTTTAATCCCAGCACTCGGGAGGCAGAGGCAGGCAGATCTCTGAGAGTTCAAGACCAGGCTAGTCTACAAAGTGAGTCCAGGACAGCCAGGGCTACACAGAGAAACCCTGTCTTGGAAAAAAAAAAAAGCAAACAAATCCAATGTACTGGCCTGTTAGAGAGGTCTTGATTGTGGTTTTGGCCGGGTGTTAGGGGCAGCATAGCAAGTGGGGTGGACACATTCGGAAGGATACAACCTCAGCAAGCACCCCCTTTCATCATACTAACAATGACAAGCCCTACCCTTGATTGGAGATTGATTTCTTTTGACTGGATAGCATGAGGAGTGGCCTAAAACAACACACACTTGCTATTTTACAGTGACTTAGTTCAGAAGTCCAAAATGGATGTATGTGGGTTGAAACCAAGGCGCTGGGAGGGCTGAGTTCCTTTCTGGAGGATGCAGAGGAAGACTTGTTTCTCCTGTGCTTTCCCAACTTTTTTTTTTTTTTTTTAAGATTTACTTTATTTATTTTATGCATATGAGTGCTCTATCTGCATGTACACCTACATTCCAGAAGAGGGCACCAGATCACATTGTAGATGGTTGTGAGCCACCATGTGGTTGCTGGGAATTGAACTCAGGACCTTTGGAAGAGCACTAGGCAGTGCTCTTAACCGCTGAGCCATCTCTCCAGCCCCACTTTCCCAACTTTTGAGATCTGCTCTTAAGAGCAGAACAGTTCATATCTCAAAGTCCTTATTTAATCACATCTGCAGCGTGCTTTGCTATGGAGGGGACCATATTTATTGTTTCCAATGGTCAGAATGTTAACACTTTGGAGGAGCTACTGTTTGCCTATTGTGGAGACAGTGCAAAGATAGTGTAGATTAGGATAAATCTCCTGGGTTGTGATCCTAGGATAAATTATGCTCTGTGCTGATTATTGAATATGCCCTTATACCTTTGTATATTGATACAAAATTAGTAGTATATTTGGCTAAAGTGGTATTGAACATTGTTTATTGTGCAAAAATAAGATTGTATTGGACTACGTCGGTATTGATATTTGTATATTGATACAAAATTAAGATTATAGTTGGCCACAATGGTATTGACCCTTGTATATGGATGCAATATTAAGATTGTATTGGGCCACATAGGCATTGATCTTTGTATATTGATACAAAATTAAGAGTATATTTAGCTACATTTGAATAGATCTTTGTATATTGATACAAAATTAAAGGTAACGCTTCCTAATGGTATCTTACCTAGAGATACTTAAAAATGAAATGTGAAGCTCTGGCCTCTTGATACCAACCGTCTTAAACTGTTTAGGATAGTTAAGAAAAACAAACTCCTAGTCATGCATGCATGTCACCTTGTTAGCTACTATGACAGTCTATCACAGATATTCTCTAAGCTACTCAGTAATCAAGTTGTTAAGAGACAAGCAACATTTGCTTATCTAAAGAGATAAGATAGGGCATCTTCAAAAACCCCAAGAGATCTGCAGAATATGGCATTCAAAGATGTGGTCTTAAATTAAGATTTTTTTTTGATATCGTGACATATCAGCTCCTGAGAGCATCCCCTATTCTACTCCAAGTAGAAGATAAGCATCGAAGAATCTCCAGTGTGAGATGGTTGAATTAGTGGCAAGCTTATCTCTTGGCATGTAAAAACTCCTTGCTTCAACTGCAGACAGACTGCTGTACAAAAAGGACAAAACTTGGTAGCAGGGAAGTCGACAGCCTAGCTCTGCCAAGACAGGGTAGGTTAGTCCTCCACAATCCCTGCTCTACAATAAATGTCTGTCAGAGAAACAGGACCAAAAGGCTGAAGACTGATGCTGGAATGTATGGAGAGAAAATGGGAACTGTCCAGGTAGTCACTGGTTTGTCATTTCTTAGTATTGGAAGCTGCAGGCCCTGCACTTTCTATATAAGCAAATATATTTATCCTTCTCAGCTCTCTGAGGTGGTTGAAGAATAGACAGTTTGAGTCTCATAGCTAAATTTTGAGTTGCTTAGGAATCAAGAGAGCGTTCTAGATCTAAGAAGATGGTTATAATAGTGATGCAAGTTAGTATGAAAGCTAAGTCAGTTATAGAACTTTAAACTCATGGAGATGGTTAGAAGGTAGAAGGTTAAAGTCAGGGGCCAAATATGTATGAACTGGACATTAGGAAGGTATACTGGGCCATTTAACTCTCATAAATGTGGCATATTTAATTCTGCTGTTTTGTATAGAATTTACTGTTATAAGAGAAAGAACCATTTGTTGGATTGAAAAGGGAAGCTGTTGGGCGGGGAAGAGAGTGGGTGGAAGGGTGGGACAGGAAGGGGGAATAGGGAAGGGTTTGTGACTGAGATGTAACTTGAAGAAAAAAAAATAAAGTACTTATATAAAAAAATAAAAATAAAAAAATAAAAAAAGAAAAAAAATTATGCTCTGTGCATATGCCTCAGTTTCCTCATCAAAGGGAAAGAGGAACAGTAGGAAACCTCAGAGGGTTATTAGAGGTTTGTTTAGCGAGGTAGTGTTAGTGAAGTGTTCAGAATAGTACCCAGCACCACGAAGTAAGCATGTATTAAGTTCTTTTTTCTTTTTTGGATACAGAATCTCCCGATCTCACAGAGCTCTGCCTGCCTCTGCCATTTGAAGGCCAGGGTTAAAGACCTATGCCACAACCCAGGCTATTAAATGTATTTTTAACAATAGCAAATGTGGGAGATACACATGGGAACATCTGTATTGTGGAACTGATGGGAGTCAGATACACAATTACAGTTACTACACTATGTACTGCTTGGGATAAAAGAGGTAGGAGAAGTGGTGCACTTGGGAGGTTGAGGCAGGAGGAGTGTTATGAATTCTAGGCAAGGGGGCTGGAGAGATGGCTCAGTGGTTAAGAGCACTTGTTGTTCCTGCAGAGGACCTGGGTTCAGTTCCCAGAACCCACATGGTGACACACAACCATCTGTAACTCCAGTTCCAGGGGCTCTGATGAGGACACCAGGTATGCACATGGTGCACATGCATGTGTGAAGGCAAAACACTTACACATTAAATAAATAAAGATGTGAGTCACAAGTTCTAGGCCAGCCAGGAATCAAGAAAGAAAGAAAGAAAGAAAGAAGAGAAAAGGGGTGAGGAAAGGGGAAAAATAGGTGTAGAAGGGTTATGATGTTAAGTTCAGGGAACCTTAGAAATATTAATCAAATTCCTAGATGAATGTGATATTGGGGGTTTCAGTTTGTAGAAGGAATAGGTGTTTTCCAGACAGATAAGGAAGGAAGGGCTCCTTGATAGGAAGAATGCTAAAAGATGTTAGGTAGTATTCTTATGAGGCTGGAGGAAAGCTAGTGGGAGAGGAAGGGAGAAAGAAGGCTGGGCTAAGCAGCCAGCCTGTAAGTGCTGTGTTAAAGTTTGGACTTTATCCTAAAAGCAATAAACACTGTTTAAACAGGGGAAAGAGATCAGCAGTTCTGTAGCTTTATAAAGCTCCTCTGGAGACCATCGAGCATAATGGGTTTTGAGAGACTAAAGGTTGCTTCTGTTACCTAGGTGATGGTGGTGAATAGAGAAAAGGGCAAGGGCTTGACAACTTTTTTTTGCAGAGTTTACAAGCTGCGAGTCCAATTTGAAATGAATGTGAGAATCAGTGTGAGAATGAGAATCTGATTAGAGAGCTGCTGAATGGTGGTCCATCGACTGAGAACAGGAAGGGAAAGGGCACTAGAAAGACCTATTATTTTTAGGGGCAATGCATGCTAAGCTGCAGCTATTATCATTGTTATTGTTATTATTGTTATTATTATTATTATTAAAGTTTAGAGAGGCCAAGTTAGGATAGGGAGATGCTACTTAAGACATTATGGGTTAGGAATTCAAAGTCTTAACTTGGACATTTTGGGTGTGAAATAAAGCTCTGAGTAATACTGTTTCGGTTCTGGACGTACTGAATTTGAGGTACAGTAGGACAAGCAAGTAATGAATACTATTTTACAGGTATTGAGAAAAACTGAATCTCGGTGGTCTGAGAAAAGCAGGAAATGAAGCCTACTTTTTTTTTCCACCTGAGTTCAATATAGCTCAAACGTCTCTGCTGTTTCTTTCCCAGTCCTTACCTGAACTCTGCTCAGACCTCCAACTCCAAGACAAACAGGAAGAGTGGATGTCTGGGTCGGAGATCACCGAGATCGGACAGTTTCCACACATTCATCTCATGGTGCTGTGTAACCAATGGGGTACCGACCGGCGTTCCGCCCTGACTACACACTAACAATCTTATACAGCATCTAAAATTTCATGGAAAAACTTCACAGCGAAAGACCGCGTGGGCTCACAGCAGACCCTCGGCCTCACTGACGTCACGCGGCAGCCAGGTGATTCCCTAGCCTCTGGCGTCAAGCGCTAATGACGTCATCCCGGCGCTGGGCCTCTCCCCTGGGCAGGGTTGGCCCGGCTCACGTGGGTCCGTCCGGCGCTCCCGCCCCCCTCCCACCTGCAGGGGGCGGAGGCCGAGCGGAGGGGGCGGGCCCGAGCGGAGGGAGGCGGGGCCGGGGCGGGGCCGCGGGGCGCGGCGGCAGCCAGTCGAGCTGCGTACAATAGCTAGGCTGCGACTGCGGCCGAAGGTGCCGCCGCACGGTGGGCATCCCTCCCCGCTTCCCCGCACCTTCCCGTCGCGCTTCACCCCTCGGCTGCGCGGCGCCCCCTCTGCGGCCACCGGCTCTTCTCACTCGCCTGTGCCCCGGCAGAGCCCGCGCTCTCCACCGTCTCCTCAGAGAACGCTCCCCTAGCGGGCGCACCCCGCCCCCCTGGCAGTCCCGGCGCGTCTCCCGCTCCCCGCGGCCCGCAGCGTCCCGCTCTCGGGACCCCAGGCCTGAGGGAACCCGGCGCCAGCGGTGTGAGGAGAACGCGGGGGCGACGGCCCGCGCACACTCCCGCGCTCCCTCCGGGCTCGGCCGCTGCCGCCTGGAGGAGGAGGAGGAGGAGGAGGAGCGGAGCGAGCGCAGAGGTGAGAGTCGGCCTCCCGCACGGTGCTCCCCGCTTCGCGGCGGCCGGGAGAGGGCGCGGGGCTGGGGAAGGCGCCGGGGGACTGGGGCGCCAGGTGAGCAGAGGCGGGCGCCGCCCCTTGAGGCCGGCCGCTCCCTTCGGACCAACAAAGGCCCCCTGTGCCAGCTCCGATGCGACCGCGGGTTCCCGAGGCCGGAGCACCCGGGGACCCCGAGGGCGGGCGCTGGCGGGGGAGGGCCCGCAGGTCCTGGTCCCGGACAGACTTGCCTCCCTCTGGAACTTCGGGATCCTAAAACGCGACCTTCGGGACGCTGAGACTGGCCCGCGGCGCAGACGCTTCGTTAAGCAGTGCGGATTTATTCTCCGTCTTCGGTCCCGGTTTTGGAGTCACTTTTTGGGTTCATGGTCTTGAAAAATAAAAGACTGGTAGTGAATGATTTGTGCCGCCCTTCCCCCACCCCAGGAATACCCCGTAACTTGGGAAGTTCCTCACAGACTGAGAAAGGGGAATGAGAATCGTTTTGTTTTGTTTTTTCCCTCACGCCCATTATTATTCCATGTCAAAAGACAGAATTAGTTCAACCACTATCTTGGGTCTTTTAACGGTAAACAATATTGTGAGTGTTTTGGAAGACTACTTGATATTGGGTGGCTTTTAAATATCTTGTAACCTAAGTTTCTTATGTTAAACCCCTTGGATTAAAAAAAAAATTATCTTACCCTTTAAGATATTTCCAGAACCGTGAAAGATAAATGAAAAGGTTAGTAATCAAGTTACTACTTTTATTTTTAAGAATCGTTCTTGAGGGAAAACTTTTGTCCCCTATGGTTAAGGGTCTCTCCTACTCTGTCAGGAGGAAAGCAGGCTTCAGCATACCTTAGGCTTCACCTCCTTCCTGTGTGACCTTGAGTAAGTCACTCCAGCCTTAAAAAGTTCTTGAGGTTTGCTTTTAAACGTCAGGGATAAGCAGCTAGCTAGCTGTCATCTACTCAACTTTTTAAGGTCCCACTGAAGAATCCTCACTGTGGAGACTTGGCTGGCGTCCATTCTGCCTCCTTCCTGGTAGAACAGACTTCTCCCCATTGGGGCTTCCAGGGGCCCCCCAGAGATTTCTTCTGTCTGCATTTGTAACATACTCTATTTGGAAATCTTAAATCATATACACACGAACACAACCCACCTCGACTAGGAGCCACCTCTCAGGAGTTTTGGTAACTCAGACTCGACAACCTTCCCTGAAGTATGTTCATAGTCTTACCTACTACATGAACTCATGGCTTATCCTGATCAGTTTGCTTATTTATTAATCCAACATTACTACTAGGATCTCCAGTGCTAGCTACAGTGTTTCAAACTGCCTGCTAGGTCTTTGAGGATTTCAAGTATATGAAGACAGTCGGCCTTTGCTCACAAGACCAAGAGCTCAAAGTTTAGTGTGTGAGGTAGACATGTAAACAATGAAGGTCCTCTGGGGGACTCCAGTTGTAAGGGGAATTGAGGTTGCTGGACCTGTCTTACAAGTCTTGTCCTGGCCAAAGCAAGTCCGTAGGGAGAGTGACTGGCCCCTCATCTATAAGAGTTCACTTGATACAAAGCTTATCCAGTTCAATTCAGTGCATATTTTTTGAGTACCTGTTTTGAGGCCTTGTGCTAGGTTTGCTGGGAGCTGTGCACCTTGAGAAGGTCTTTGTAAAACAAGACTGGGCCATATTAGTGCCTCCTACTCCCACCCCTGCTCTTTTCACAGTTGAGGGATTAATTTAAGACTTTCCAACACGAAATAAGAAACTCCTGGAGACCAGACCATTGCCTGCTTTTTCAGTCTTAAACTTTCTTTATTAGTGTCCTCCATTCCCTCTTTCTCATCTGCTTTGCCTGCAGTGCTACTTTCTACGTACCTTACTTGCCTGTAGGGAATTCTTTGTTGGATTTCTGAGAAATAGTCTCTCTTCTCTTTCCTCTCGTGGAATGAATTGCTCTTCCATCTTCTGGCTCATGAGTCTAGAATTTTTGTAGTCCTCTTTCAGCAATCAGTTGCAATTACATTTGAGTCTGCACCTTTCCCTTTTAGCTTCTTCCTTTTCTTCTTCTTTTTTTTTTTTTTTTTTTTTTTTGTGGTACTAGGGATCAAGTGCTCTACTGATGAGCTGTATCCCCAGCCCTTCACATTGACCATTTTAAAATTTTGAGAGAGGATGGGCCTTGAGCTCAATCTGTAGCTGAGATAATGAACTTGTGATTCTCCTTCTTTAGCTTCCTAACTGGGAGACCACTAGATTCAACTTCCTGTGAATCTTTTTTGACATGTTGAGGATTGAACCTAGTTCTCCCCCACCTCCTGTGTGGTTTTTTTTTTTTTTTTTTTTTTTTACATTTTACTTATTTATTGTGAGTGTATGCATGGAAGGTATGGCTTGTATGACAATCAGAGGGCAACTTTTGGGAACTGGGATCAGACATTGGGTTTGGAGGCAAGCACATTTTCTTGATGAACAATCTTGCCAGCCTAATCTGGGAATCTGTCAGTATATTAATGAGTCTCATCCCAAACCTCCAAAAAAAAAAAAAAAGTTGGAGCCTAGAAGTCTCTGCTTTATTAGGTTTTCCAAATGATGCTGATGCTTATTAAGGTTGAGAAATCGCCACAGAGTTTAAAGATATTTTTGGTTTTGTTTCTTAAACTAGGACCCTGTCTTCACTTCTCCCTCATTTCCCTCCTCTTTCCTTCTCTCTTCCTTATAGAATTTAGGCCCTGATACTCCCTTTTGTTCACACCTCCTCCCTCTAGTCTCTTGCCACTAGAATGAAAGCTTCTTGAGGGCTGGAAGATTTTTTTTTTTTTTTTTTTTGTGCAATTTCATTGCATTAAGCTCAGTGCCTAGAAGAGTGACTAACCACAATTAGCACAGACACTCAATATTTGTTAGATGAATAATATGATTTAGCCCTATTTACTGTCAGCTGCTACATTGGGGTTTTGTTGAATAGTTTGAGTGAAGAGTAATCACATTCCAATTTGCAAATCCAGAAGAATCTTAACATTTTTGGAGATTCATTTTAGCTTTAGCCAGCCTCTTTCTTCTCTCCCTGTGGACTTTTTATTTTTTAGTATTATTTGAAACAAGGATCTTACTATGTAGTCCAGACTGGCCTTAAACTTGTGCCAGCTTTCTTGTCTCAGTTTCTTGAGTGTTGAGATTACAGGCATATGCCTTAGCTTTACTGTCTTTCAACAATAGAAAAAACCCACAGGGTTTTCCAACTTATAGTATTGTTTTAGTCATGACCTGAAAACTGCTGTTCTTTCTTGAGAATTTGCAACTTGGTTTTGCAAGCCTAAATGCATACTCAAACTTTTGAATCTTGAAACTCTCTCTTCTACATCACCTGTGGTTTTTGTCTTTTTCTAGTGATATTTAAAACCATATAAAAGCTTATTTGACACCACACAATAATTTCTCTACCATATGAAGCTCTAAAAGTGCTTTATTTGCTTTACTTTCTTTCTTTTTTTTCCAGATAGGGTTTCCCTGTGTAGCCCTGGCTGTCCTGGAACTCAGTTTTATAGACCAGGCTGGCCTCAAACTCAGAGATCTGCCTGCCTCTGCCTCCTGGGTGCTGGGATTAAAAGCTTCTACCACCACCATCCACCTTCACTTTCTTTTTATGTGTGTGTGTATGTATGTACCTTTTCTTGTGTGTATGGAGTTATGTGTTCACATGTGGAGGCAGAAGTCAGTGCTGAGTGTCTTCCTCAATTGCTTCTCCACCTTATTTTTTAAAAGTTGGGTCTCTGACTTGAAGCTAAGGGTTTGGGTAGACTGGCAGGCCATAAACCATAGGCATCCTTTTGACTCTGCCTCCCTAGTGCTGGGATTATAGGCATACTGTTGTTTCCAGTTTGTTATATAAGTGCTGGGGCTCTGAATTCAAGTCCTCATGCTAGTATGGAAAGCACTGTACTGAGTCATCTCTTCAGCCCAGTGTTTTTGACACTTTCTTATTTGCCTAACAGAACATGCCCAGTTTTCCCCTTTCCTAACATCCCTCTGGGAAAAGTGGCTTCATTTATTTATCCTTTACCTTATAAACAGTAATTGGGTTCATCTCTGCTATGTACCAGGGCTTTGCTGGGGCAGAAGTTCAACTATATATAGGGTGTGGCCTAACCCCTTAAGGAAATATTGAAATAAATTGATAGAGGATTTGATTGTAAAGGTGAGAGAAAGCTGCCTTTGTGCACCCCCACCAATGGATGGACAAGTTGTTAAGCAAATATCATTTTAACAAACATACTTCAAAAGTCATTTTTAAGCTAGGAGTGGGGGGCAGTGTTTATAAATTACAGCGAGTGGGAGGTGGAGTTTTTTCCATCCCTCAGAATACCCATGCTTGATAATTACTGGTATCTCAATAATAAAGAAGTAGAGGCTTATAGTGGTAAGGGAAACAAACTTGTTCAGATCTTTGTTGTGTGTAAATGACAAACCTCAGTTCCAGTCCATATCCACTTAACCCCAGCAGCAATTGGATATTTTCAGTTTCTAGGTTGCTTGGATTTTTATGCATGGGGCATAGGAATATTCTATAAATAAATATCTTGCTGTTGGAGCTACTATAAAATTTTCTTTATTCAGCCTGCCCTTTTTTTGTGCAGTAGACTGGTAAAGACAGATTTATATAATTTACTGTTAATCATTCATGTGGGAAAAAGAGCTTTCCTGGGTGTCATTTTCTTCAGTTTTCACAGTGGCCCTATAGTCCCATTTTATGAGTTAGGAGAGGAAGATCATAGAGATGTTGGTGTACTTAAAAAACACATCACCAGCAAATGCTTGAATATATTGACAAGAAGCACATTTTGAAATTCTAGGTATACTGCCTTATTTTTGCCACCTTTTTTTTTTTTTTTGGTTTTTCGAGACAGGGTTTCTCTGTGTATCCTTGACTGTCCTGGACTCACTTTGTAGACCAGGCTGTCCTTGAACTCACAGAGATCCACCTGCCTCTGCCTCCCGAGTGCTGGGATTAAAGGCATGTGCCACCATGCCCGGCGTTTTTGCCACTATTATATTGACTTTTTGAACTCTATCCATCTAGACTCTGGGACACTAGAGACATCTTTTTAAGTTGCTTCCTAATTTCAGTTTCTTATCCCTAAGAAAACTTTAATCAAAGAACACAGTTTGAACTAGGGAAAAAAATTGCTGATGAAGTTTTTATGATAGCAGCTTGAATATAGCATTTATTCCCCTGCCTCATAAATTTATTAATGTTATACACTGCCCTTGTTTTAAGCCTTTTCTTAGGAATAACTTTTCCTTCTTTTTCACCCCTCTTTTTTAAAATAATTTTTCATGTCTTTGGTTTTGATGTCATGCATGTTTTATGATCCTCTAGATTATCCTTTGTGGGTTGGGATGTAGCTTAGTTAGTAGAGTGGTTGCCTAGCATATTTGAAAACCTGGGTTTGATCCCCAATACCACGTAAAGCCATGTATGATGGTGTATGCCTATAATTCAGCACTCCAGAGGTAGTGGCAGGAGGATCAGAAGTGCAGGATCATCTTTGGCTTTATAATACGTTTTGAAGGCATCCTAGTGACCAGAGACTATATCACAACCAACCAACCAAGTTTTTCCTTGTCAAGGATCTTGTAGTAACAAACCTAGGAAGAACTAAAGGTTCTTTAATTCCTTATTATGATTTATTATTTTTAAAGGCAGATCATTGTGTTTTAGAATAGTTTTTCCTTTGTTTTAAAAATATTTATTTTTAGTTTATGTGTATGAGTGTTTTGCCTGCATGTGCACCACAGGTGTGCCAGGTGCCTAAAAAAGGCCAGAAGAGGGCTTCATATTCCCTAGAACTAGAGTTACAGCCTCCTGTTAGCTTCTGTGTGGGTGCAAGGAACCTAAACCAGGTTAGGTTCTGCTACAAGTGCTCTTAAATTCTGAGTCATCTCACCATCCCTTCGTTAATAGGATTTTGTGTGGTATTGATTAATTCTCTAAAATTGATCCAAGTCTTAAGTTATAAAAGTCCATTATATCTTGGTTCTTATTTGTGGAGTCAGGATTAAGTAATTTGCATATAGCCTTGGGAGACCATTCTTTATGGAGCTTTCTTTCATTCTTTCCCTTTGTGCTTCCAGCCTTTTCAAGTTTCTCTTTCTCTTTCAGGCTGAGTACATTCCAAGTAGGGATGGCAAGAATGCTCTCTTTATAGACAATGCCTTTTGAATCTTTGTTATGATAAATGATGATGACAATATATGTGCCACTTCCACCATCATCTGTCTGTGCATACTGGTTCTTCAGGCTCAACTTTCCTTATTCCTACCTGGTTCTCACAAAGCTGAGGTTTAAACCTTTGTCTTCATAGTTCCTAGTGTGTTACTGCAACATTTCTGTCACTTTCAGGGGAAGGAATTGGGTGTAAAAAGGAGAGCACTAAATTTGAAGTTACACAAGAAGCAACTTAGATTCTTGTTTAAATCTAGATTTCTACATTTGGAAAACAGAAGAAACTTTTAACTCACAGTTGAGGTGAAAGTTAAATTGATGTTTGTGAAAATGAATTGGAAGATTTTGATTTGTAAGACGTTATGTGTAGGTAGAGGTTTTAAATTTTTGATCATATTTGATTATGTTTTAATTACTTCTCAGGATTAATAAAAATGCAGCTGCCTGACTTAAGTTTATTTTCTCTCTCTCTCTCTCGTTCGTGTGTGTGTGTGTGTGTGTGTGTGTGTGTGTGTGTGTGTGTGTATGTATTTTAAAGACAGGGTCTAATGTGGCCCATGATGGCCTCTAACTATGTAGCAGGGATGACTTTGAATTTCTGATCCTTCTGTCTCTATTCTGATACTTATGGCTGTGCTAATATGCTTTATTTAGTTAAAGTTTATAGATGATTCTAATATGCAAACATGGTTGCAAATATAATATCAAGTAAATGATGATGAACTTGTTACATAAGAAAGAGTGATTTGTTGGTTTTTGAAGTTCACTCATTTGCTAATCACATTATATATTGGGCATTGTTTAGGGGAAAGCAGACTTGTATATAGACAGTTACATTCTATTGAGACAAAAATTACACATGAAGATATGTGCAGGGACTACGTGACGTAGGAAGGTGAATCTACTGCACTTGAAATGGGGAGGCTTGGCAAGCCATGTTAAAGGAAGTGACACTGCAGATGAGGTCTGAGGTATGGGCAGAGGTTAATAGTTCAGGAATTTTGGAAAAGGGAGAGGAAGGACCTTTCTGAAAGAGCAGCTAGGAGGATCAGAAGACTAAAAAGCTTTTTTTGGTAAATCCTGAGTAGTTTAGTATGTGTAGAGGATAAGAGCTGTAGGTAGAGAATGGTGAGAAAGAAAGATAGGACCCAGATGGTGAAACTATACTATAGTATGACCTAGCTTTGTTCTTTGAACAGTCCTCTGGATTAGCTAGGACAGGTGCTGTTTTATCTCTATTTTATAGGAGAGAAAACAGGGCGGTTAATTGAATTGCCTAAGGCTACACAGGCAGAGCTAAAACTTGAAGCCAAAGCAGTCTAGCTATTGAGCCCATGCCTCTTTCATTGCCCCCTAGCCGGCTTACACCTTTACAGACTTTGAGGATCAGGCAAGCATCATGGCTATGTGCTGTTTGTCAGCTGCAAAGTCACAGCTGGTATTGGTTCTTAGTTGGGAGTTTGTAGTTGGAGCTTTTTGCCCCTGATTTAAAAAAAAATTTACTTATTTTTATTTATGTATCTTGGTGTTTTGACTGCTTGTATGTCTGTATGATGGTGTAGGATCCTCTGGAACTGGAATTACAGGCAGTCATGAGCTGCCATGTGGGTGCTGGGAATTGAACCTAGGTCCTCTGGAAGAGCAGCCAGTGCTCTTAACTGCTGACCCATCTCTCCAGCCCCCCTGTCCATGATTTTTTATTTTATTTTATTTTGAGACAGGGTTTCATGTATCCACAGTTTTCTTGCTTTCATCTCCCAAGTGCTGGCATTATTGGCATGGGCTATAACACTCAGTTTAAAGTTCCTTTGACTGTGGGCATTTCTTAGAATTCTCCTTAATCTCCAAGCTCTTCCCTCCCCGTTGGAGTTGCTAACCAGCATCCAGTAAGCTAAAATACTATCAGCTAAATAATCTTACAATTTTAGTGTCTTTACCTAAGCCCCCCTTTTTGTTTATTTCTTTTGTTTTGAGACAGGGTTTCTCTGTGTAGCACTAGACTCACTTTGTAGACCAGATTGGCCTTGAACTCCAGAGATCCCCCCCCCCCCCCGCAGTGGTGGGATAAAAGGTGTGCACCACCACCGCCTGGTTTAAGCCCATTTTTGAATGTTTATTTTATTTGTTAAATTCATTTATTTGCTTTTTTGAGCACTTGGGAGGCAGAGACAGGTGGATATCTGTGTGTGTAAGGCCAGCCTGGTATACAAGCTAGGTATAGCTGGTAGCCAGCTAGGGCTACACAGTTAACCCAGTGTTAAAATACAAAACAAACAAATAATATATATATATATATATGTATATATATATATACATATATATATGTATATATATATACATATATATATATATTTTAGATTGGGGCATAAGTGCTCAGGGATTTGGTATATATTTGGACAAATTCTTGATTCTTCCTATCACTGGGAGAATTATTATTTTGTTATATATATTTTTATTTATTAGCTCACTGGAATTAGATGATTAGCCCAGAATCTGAGGGATTTGTTTTATCATCAGTAATTTTCTTTAGTTCTGGTAAATGAACCCAGGGCTTCAAGCACTTGCTTTACCACTGAGCTGTACTCCCAGCTCCTGAATAGAGACTTTGCTGGAATAACTGAAAACGTTATCTATATGGTAGTAACATAAAAGTAAACAAAAAGCCAGGTAGACAGTGGAAAAGTCCATAATGATATACTTTTGAAAGTCGAAGTTTCTTCAGCAGTGTAGAGATTTTACTCACATACACATGGACTTGTAAAAGCATACATATGTGTATATTCATGTATACATATGTTCATGAGCTCCTGTTATGTGACACAAAACTTTCCCTGTGGAGACACAACTGGTGTCTCCTAAACCCGGATAGGGATCCCACAGACAAAACAAAGTGCAGATACAACCAAAGTACAACTTGATGAACCAGTGAGTTTTATTGGGGATACTGTAGGGTAAAGGGCCAAGAAAAGAACACTGACCCTGAGTTCACCTCAAGCCCAAGACATAGGACAAAGGAAAAACACTCTGCCTTTGACTTGACCCACTTGAGCCTCCTATTGATACTTTCCCCTTAAACTCCCCGGGCATGTTTCAAAACCCTATAAAAGCCTTCCCCTCCATCTAACCTCTGGTGTCTCTGTTACCAGACAGAGGCAGCTGCCATTCTGGGTTTCTCCCCAATAAATCTTTTGTGTGAGGTTTGTTTTGCATGGTGTGACTTTGTGATATTCCTTGGCTCCTGATTGCCAAGATGTCCTTGTGCCTGAAAAACCCTTAGTTACTTATAGGAGTATGTGTGAGACTTTGTGATATTCCTTGGCTCCTGATTGCCAAGATGTCCTTGTGCCTGAAAAACCCTTAGTTACTTACAGGAGTATGTGTGAAGGGTTACTTACTGCTGTAAGGTTACTTACTACAGAGATGACTCAAAGACAGTATCACCGCAGCATCACCGAAGCCTATCCCAGCATGGGTAACAGCTCACAAAAGCTGGGAAACTTGAAGCACACTACATAGCCTGCAGGCAGCCCAACAAGTTGTAGAGTGTCCTTTCCAAGTACTCTGGTCTGACCCTCTTCCAGGCAGCTCAGCTGGTTTCTGCTTCTTCCAGGCAGGTCTGATTTCAGAATCTTCTTTGCAGCTGGGTTTGTTTGAGAGTCTTCTTTGTACCTTAGCTTCCTTTTGCTGCTTAGTTTCCTTCTGTCTGAGGGGGATTCTATTACTTTGGCAGGGAGGAGCCTAGTGAATCTGGTAGTTTCAGGGACTTCCTGAATCTGTTTTGAGTAATGTACTATGCTGGTTTGAATAGGTGTGACCCCCAAGGATTTATGGGTTTGCTTGGCCCATGGGGAGTGGCACTATTAGGCTGTGTGGCCTTGTTGTAGGAGGTGTGGCCCTTTTGGAGGAAGTGTGTCACTGGGGGCAGGCTTTGAGGTCTTCTATGGTTAAGCTCTTCCCAGTGTGAAAGTTATAGTCCCCTTCTGCTGCCTGTGGATCAAGATGTAGAACTCTCATCTCAGCTCCTTTTCCAGCATCACGTCTGCCTAGATGCTGCCATGCTTCCTGCCAGACCATAATGGACTGAATCTCTGAAACTGTAAACCAGTCCCAATTAAATATTTTCCTTTATAAGAATTGCCTTGAGCAGGCCGTGGTAGTGCAAGCCTTTAATCTCAGCACTTGGGAGTCAGAGGCAGGCAGATCTCTGTGAGTTCAAGGCTAGCCTGGTCTACAAAGTGAGTCCAGGACAGCCAGGGATACACAGAGAAACCCTGTCTTGAAAAACCAACCCCCCCAAAGAAAAACAGAGTTGCCTTGGTCATGGTGTCTCTGCACAGCAATGGAACCCTAACTAAGACCCTTACCTTCTGGTTTTAGGAGCTTTCTGAAGGATGGATTGTTTCAATTTTGTAGGAAAGTATTACATACAGCTTTTATATACCTAGATTCTGTGATATTTCACTGTATTTGCCTATTGCATACCTGTCCATCTCTCAAACTATTCATATACTTATTATTTTGAAGCATTTCAGATAAATTGTAAACTTTAGTATTATTTTACCATTAGATACTATTAGTATTCATATCATTTGTTTTCACAGAAACACACTCATTTGCTATTCTGTGGTTTTATTTGATTAATGACTGACTGCCCTACTAGAACAGAAGCTCCAGAGACTTGTGTCTTTAAAAGAGAATGAGGTAGTTTTTTGAGACAGGGTCTTACGTAGCTTAGGCTGCCTTGAACTGGTTGTGTAGCCAAGGATGACCTTGAACTCCTTGATCCTCTGTCTGCACCTCTCAAGTGCTGGAATTACAACAGGAGCTTGACTTTGCTTGAAAATAAAAAGTAAATTTCCTTGTCTGTTAACTGTTGTACTTGAGCCGGGCATATAGTAGGTGTTCAGTAAAATTTTGTACAGTGAGTAAATGGAAGTGGAGCCATACACTGTAACCCTTGTGACTTCTTGAGCAAGAACATTAATTATTTTTCTCCAGCTCAACAAATATAAAAGAATTCTTATGTATTTCTTCCTTGGAGCCCCTCCCACTCTTAGAGTTCTTTCTTCTCCTTAATAAGTCTATATTCACACTGCTAAAAAATAAAGTTATTTTATTATCTGTCTGAAAGATGACAGGGGTCGCTAAGTAGATGACCATTTAGTACAGATACCTCTGAAATGAGTAAAGTTGAAGGCTTTCCTGATGCCATCTAAGAGTGAAAAAATTTCAAGTCTACCTCCAGCTATTCTGGACATTTCTTCATTTCATTTGAGTTGAGGAATTACATGTTATTGAGGCCTTTATAGGCTAGTTGACCTTCTAGGTAGCAGTTTGTTTTGTTTTTTGTTTGCACATGTGCTAGATATGAACTTTACAGTTACACTTGAAGTGTGTTCTCAGGCTCAGGCCTTTTTCCCCAAGGCAGGGCTTCAAAAATGGAAGTTCTTTAAATTAGTATTAGAATGTTTGTTTCTTTAAAGAGTTTTACGCCTTTTTCTTTTTCTCTTTGGCAAGGTATCTCTGTTTATTTCATTCTGGTCTTATAATCTAGATCCTTCACCAGGTACCACTACACCTCTTCCATTAAAAATAACAGATCTGGGGCTGGAGAGATGGCTCAGCAGTAAAGAGCATTGGCTGCTCTTCCAGAGAACTGGGGTTCAATTCCCAGCACCCACATGGAAGCTCACAACTATCTGTAATTCCAGTTCCAGTGGATCCAACTCCTTCACACAGACACACATGCAGGCCAAATACCAGTGCACATTAAACAAACAAACAAACACCCTTACTAAACAACAACAAACAGATTGGTGCTTAGGGCCTATAAAAGTAAAACTCCCAAGTTCAGTCACCAGAACAACAAAACCAAACCAAATGGTACACTATTAGCAACACTACCAAAAAAACAGAGCTCTATTTTCTAAACTATGTATTGGTACTACTAGCAATTTAAATACTTCAAATCAGAATCCAGATATAGAGCTGGGTATGAGGTGCTGCCATTATCCCTTGCACAGAGGAGGCAGAGGCAGTCGAATCTCTGAATTTGAGGCTAGCCTGTTTTTCATAGTAGATCCCCCCCCCTTGCAAAAAAAAAAAAAAAAAAAAAGTCCAGATAAGGTTTGCATAAGGTTGTTTTATCTTCTTGATGTCTCATCATTTCTAAGTTTCCCCTTGTATTAATTATTTTTCTGTTGCTGTGATAAAACACCATGACCAAGGCAAATTATAAAAGAAAGTTTATTTGGGCTTACAGTTAGAGGATTAGAGTCCATTGATGGTGTGGTGTGGGGGCAGCAGGCATGGTAAGCAAGAAGCTGACATCTCATGGAGAACCGAAGCTTGAAGCAGATAGAGCAAACTAGAAATCACAAGAATGTTTTAACTCGCAAAGCCTGCTTTAGTGACATACTTCCTCCAACAAGGCCAAACCTCCTACAGTTGTCCAAACAGCACCACCAAATGGGGACCAAGCCTTCAAATGGGAGAGATTTTTCATTCAAATCATTATACCCTCAACCTTTTTTTTTTTCCATCCTTTTATTCGTTGAAGAAACCACATTTTCTGGAGGGTTATTCACTTTAGATTTTGTATCCTATTGTTTAAATAGCTTCCTTGGTCCTATATATGTATTTATTTTTAAAAACTCTTTTAATTTAATTTTACGTATGTATTTTACTTGTGTGTATATCTGTGCACCACATGTGTGTCTGGTGCAGAGGAGGCCAGAAGAAGGAATCAGGTCTCCTGGGACTCCAGTTACATATGGTTATGAATCTCCATGTGGGTGCTGGGAATTGAACCTGGGTCCTCTGGAAGAGCAGCCGGTACTTTTAACCATTGAACCATCACTCTAGCATCCTCTTTTTATTTCTTACAAATCTATAGCAGGGTTTAGAAGCCTAACTCTGCTCTCCTCTCTTCTCTCCACTTTAACCCTTTTCTTTCATTTCTTTCCTCCTTCCTCTTACCTCTCCTTCCCTCTTCTCTAAGGAGGACTTCAAAAATGTCAGATAAGAGCTATAGCTCTGAGTCACACACCTCAGATACTTGGTCAGATTCAAGTTTGCTTTGTTTTGAATGAGTGCCACTTCATTGGTATTGGTGTGTGCTTTTTTTTTTTTTACTTTATTTTATAATTTATTTTTTATTTCTTCAAGTTACATCTCAATCACAATCCCCTCCCTACTCCCCCATCCTGTCCCACCCTTCCACCCTCTTCCCCTCAACCCCCCCATCTTCTACCCTTTTTTTCCCTTTATTTTTTATTTCTTCAAGTTACATCTCAATCGCAGTCCCCTCCCTTTTCCCCCTCCAGTCCCACCCTCCCACCCTCAACCCCCCATCCTCTTCCCTTTTTTTTTTCTTTTAAGTTTAAGGTATATCTTATTTCCCCCTACAGTTTCCCCTTTCAGTCCAACAAATGGCTCTTTCTCTTATAATAATAAATACAATACAGTACAACAGAGGTAATTAGGCCACAGTTATGAGGGTTATATGGCTTAGCGTACATTCCCAATGTCCAGTCCATATGTATTTGGTACCTGACTTTAACATTCTACTATCTAACCATCTCCAAGAGTTTAAAGTTCGGTGTGTGCTTTTATTAAGAGGCTCATGAGTCCTGGATGTCTTTCTTTCTGTGATGCTAATAGCTGCAGAATTCCTTTTTTGTTCTTAGATTACTGGACCCCTCAGCCTTTGCCATTCTTGTTAAATTCCCTCTTTTAAAAAGTCTTCTGGGCTGGCCAAATGGCTCAGGGCTTAAAAGAGGCTTCCTGCCAAGCCTGAAGACACACATATACACAAAATAAGAAAATAAAATATAATTTTAAAATAGTCTTTCTTTGCTGGGTGTTACTGGGTATTAAGTATAAACACTTAATAGTCCCAGCTACTTGAAAGACGGAGGCAGGAGGATTGCTTGAGCCCAAAAACTGGCGGCCTGTTTCAAGCATTATTGTTAGATATATAGAACAGTTCAGTTGTTTAAAAAAGAAATTAATCAGCATCCATACATCCTTTTCTGCTTACCATCAGGTATATTCTTACTCCTTTTGTCAGTAAGTGCTTTTTTAATGGCAAGATCATTAACATCTAACAATATGGCAGGTTGTAAAATGGAATTGAAGAATTTTGTGAAGTGAAATGAAATGATTCTAGAAGATAGCTTGAGCCACAAGCAAACCCTGACAGGTGAGACTTAGATAAAAGGTTAGATTACTTTAAAGTTAAAGGGATTGTTATAGTTGGTATGCTTAAGCTAAAATTTTAAATACAACTGAGAGAAAGATTAATGTGGATAATAAAACAGGAGATTCAGAAGACATCTATTTAAGTTACAAAGGTTTAAGAGAATCTTGGGGGAAAATTGGTGAAGCACTTGAATATTTTTACAAACTTGATCTTATCCACATATCTTGGAAACTAAATATGAAATGACAGATATTCTTTAAGATTTTTGTTAGTGACAATTATAACTTAAATTTTAGTCCTGAAATATTTTGATTTATCTTGATAGATTATTAAAGCCCTTTTCTTCCAATCTTTTTTTTTTTGGGGGGGATGCACACTAGAAATTCTGGTTAACTTTAAGTGATATTTTGGGTTCTAGATATCCTTGGATAATAAGAATTCCCCCTAGTGTTTGATGGTTCTGTTAGATAAAGTTCTCTGAGACTGGGACTATGCTTTATTGATTATATCCTTTATGCCTGATAAGTGCATAGTACTCAAGGAAGACGTGAGAAATAACTGAAGGGATTTGGTATACTGTCCAGAGCATGTATGGCAGGTGTATGGCAGCCTGACTGTTAAACATTGCTAGGTCCAAAATGGAAACCTCTTACTCTTCCTTTTGTTCCTTCCTAGTATGTGCTTTAATATTCAGAATCTGTTCTCTGCCTTAGTAGCTCTTCATCTCATTGTGATTCTTCCTGGATATTGAGATGGAAATGAGAAAGGCTTTGGCTGCTGCGTGGACATCCACATTCATGAGAATTTAGAAATGCAAAGGGACCAAAAGCCTTTACTGACCTAGCCAGTGCCAGGTCAGCTAATCACTGCTTTCCTACTCTCCTTTGTTCTCTGTGCCTTTGGCTTTCTGTCTGCTGGAGATTTGTGCTACAGCTGTTTCTACTAATTAATGTAATGCTAATGTGCCCCTTAATAAAGCCAGGGACACACTTGGTCCGGTTGGTGGGTAAGAGCTCCATAGTAGCAGCATTCATAATATCTTTTCACCAACAGTTGGATTAGACACCTGAAAACCTTTTCATATTATTTTTGAAACCATAGAAATCATAAGCTGAACATGCTGTTTAAATCTAGGTATCTTAATTTCTCATTTTATGTAAGAAGAAATAACAAGAAAACAAAACAAAAAACCAGAAAGGGCTCATGCCAAATTTATTCCTTATCTCATACTTCAACAAAGATGTCTCATTTAAATTTTATCCTCTCTATATTGTGTAGCAGTTAAACCTCTGCCCCTGACCTAACTCTGAAGGTTTGTGATACTGCCATTTTCTGACTATGTGGTATGGGAATGCTAAACTAGGTAGTTTCAGTTTCTTTACCCTTAAAATTGTATCGATTATACCTGCTTCATAGGTTTGCATTAGGATTACATGAAGTATAATTACATTATATAACACTTAGCAGATTTTGATACATAACAAATGCTGGCCATCATTCCAGGTTAAAGAAGCAGCTGAAATGATCTTAAACAACAGCTCTGTGCTTGAAACCTTTCTTCTAAATTCTCCCTCAGTTAGGATTCATCTAGGAATGAAGTCCAGGACCTTGTCTGCTTACTACCCTGAAGTATCCTTAGAGGGTAGAAAAAATTTTGTTTGTTTGTTTGGTTGGTTTTTGTTTTGAGACAATAGTCTCATGTAGCCTGGGCTGTCCTTGAACTCACTGTGTAGCCAAGGATCTTCCTGCCTTTAACAAGAGCTGAAATTACAGGTATGCAGCTCCATTCTCAGGTTATGTGATTCTGAGGATTAAACCCATGGCCTCATGCATGCTAAGGCAGGTCTTCTACCACCTGAGCCATATCCTCATCATTTTATAAAGCAGTTTTTAGTGTAATCATAGATACTTAATACATATTTCTTTCTCTTTCTCTCTTCCTCATTCTTTTTTCTTTCCTTCTCTGTCCTCTCTCTTTCTTTTTCTCCTCTTCTGTTTTCTTTTCTTTCTTGATAGGATTTATGTACCCTTGGTTGGCCTGGAATTTACTATGTAGACCAGGCTGGTTTTGAACTCTTAGAGATTCATCTGCCTTTGTCTCTCAAATTCTGGGATTAAAGGCTTGTGCCACCATGTCCAGCACAATGAATTTTCTTGAAGGAGCATTTTCCAAATAACACCTAGGTTTAGATATTGCATTGTCATTCTTTTCTGTACAGTTATTTATATGAATTTGCACTTTTTAAAAAAGTTTTGGGCAAGCTCAGTGGGTCAATGGGTAAAGGTACTTGCTGCCAAGCCCCATAGCTTGAGTTCCCTAGGAGAAAACCAACTCCCCTGACTTGTCCTTCAACTTCCACATGTATGCTGTGACACCTGTGTACCCATATACACACACACATGCACACAAAATACATTGTAGTACAGATAGTTTTTGTGTTAATGTCTGATTATTTCATGCATCTTTGTTTCCTTTGCATTGTAAACTTTCAAGAATGAGGTGATGGCACACACTTGTAATCCCAGTACTTTGGAGGTGGAGGCAGGAGGCAGATCAGGAGTTCAGAGTCATCTTTAACTACATAGTGAGTTCCAGGCCAGCTAGAGCTACTTGAGTCTCTATCTCAAACAACTGACACCCCCAAAAAACTGAGGAACTGTGGTTTTTGTTGTAAAAATCTTTTCCATAGCTTTTTCAAAATAGTTTTGAAGACTTAGTAAATATTAACAATTGGCTATAAAAATCGTTTGGATTCAACTTTAATTTATTGAGCAATAACTGGTAAATGTTGTGGCATTATTCCATACTCTAGGAAGTGACTTTGTAGGTGTTGTACTCAGTGGCATGGATGCTTTTATGAAAGTTGCTTTTTATACCTGAATAACCCTGCCTGTCTCTGATCTGCACAATGACACTGTCATTTCTCTGGTGTTCACTTACTTTTGTCAAGTCTCTTTTCATCTTTTCTCTGTGATCAGTTTCATTTTATGTAGGTTGGCTGACTGTGAGGGAGGACAGTATTCTAAAGAATTGATGCAAAGATATGGGTTAGATGTTATAGGAATATGATAGTATATATTGTGTTAGTTTTAATGTGGGGCTGCTTATCAGAATCCTTACTAATTAATTGAGGGAAGTCACAAATCAATTCTTGCAACTTTAAGTGGTACGGATTCATTACAGTTATAAGAGAGGGGTTGAAGATGCCTTGCAAAGGTATGGATGCAGCTCAGTGATAGAACATGTGCCTAGCATACTCAAGGCCCGTGTTTAATTGTCAGCACTGAAAAAAGGAAGCTGAAGAAAAAGTGCTCCCAGGTTGAATTTCTTTGGACATCCTCTTCAGATTGCATTAATGAGCTGAACTCTTGAGCTGGCAATTCTTGCTGGAAGCTGTTGCTATGACTCTAAATATTGCTGCCTTTGTTGCAGTTTGCTCTCGAAGAAGGATGTTCTGTGTCCATTCTTACCCTTTATCTAATCTAGTTCCAAATTGATATGTAGTTTGAGAGTATCTACTTGCCAAACCTAAATCATACTTATAAGAGAGTACAGAAAATCTAATTTTATTTCCAAACTCTGAGGTACCCAGAAGGAGACTGAAATAGATTTGAGAAAACTAGTTTACAGATCGGTTATAGAGAATATTCAGGTGCTAGTGCATTTTTCTAGTGCCAGATCTGAAGTTCTATTAATACAGAGTCTTAAGTTTTTTTTTTTATAAATTATATTGGAGTTTATATCATGCCTGTGTTACCTTTGTCCCTATGTTGGTTTAGTAAACTGGCTGATAAGAGCAATTAAGAAGATAGCTTCTTTTGCTGACCTATGGATGAGAGAGAGATGGATGGATGGATGGATGGAGGGAGGGAGGGAGGGAGGGAGGGAGAGGGAGAGAGGGAGGAAAAGAGGGAGGGAGGGAAGGAGGGAGAGAGGGAAGGGGAGGGAGAGATTATGAATACTTGCAGTCTAGCCACTAATTTGGTCTGGTGCTAGGAACTGATCCATGATCCTCTGTAAGAACACGTGTGCTTAACTACTGAGCCATGCTTTTTAGCCTCCTAATGTGGATCCCCCTCCAAAAAAGAATCTCCTAAAGAGTCAATTGTACTTGTCTATCTCTTGAATCATAAATTTCTAGGGACATCACATGCTGGTTGGTTAAAACTTAATCACTACTCAGGAATTAAGTACTGACAAGGAGAATAGGATTAATAGGCCTGCTTTGCTTATATAATCTCTTAGTTGGAGATTGGATCACCTTTCCCTGAGGATAGTGTGGTTTTCAAAAGGTGGTCACCTGTTTTTTTCCCCTTCCTTTTGGTATTTTGAGACGCAGTCTCAACATTGCTCAGGGTGGCCCTAAATTCTTACTATGTAGGCAAGGATTGACTGCGGTGAAACTCCAGATCATCACTCTTTTACCCCGGCCTCTGGAGTGTTCAGATTATAAGTGTGGGCCATCATGCCTGGCAAAATTCTACTTTTTGAACCATATCTTACACGTAAGTAAAAAACTCTATATAGCGGGACCTAAATTTGTTTTTACAAATTCTGCAAGTGATTCAGATTACATGTGTGCTACTGACAAGGGATGATAACACACAAGGCCTCTCTTAAGAAGGAAGACACAGGAGTAGACGGACGCTAGGTAGGCTGATAGCACCAGTTTCAAAATTGTAATGGTGCATAAGGGACCAGTTCATGAGGGATCTTGAATGTGTATTTTATAAAGTTGTGAAATATAAAGTAGATAGTGTATATCTGAGGACTTGTATGATAAAGAAGATAGAACTTAATAGGGGTAAGGTTGAACTCGTGATTTCAGAGGCATGGGATTAGATTTTTCATCCTGGGCTCTTTATCTCATTTAGCTTTGAACTCTCTATAAACAGAGAATGTGACCATTAGGAGGTTGAGAGAAATGAATGAACAACATACACTTCCTCCAGGGATCAAACTTACCTCATTAGGCTCATACAAAAGCACCTTTCCCCACTGGGCCATCCTGGTGCCCCCTTTTTTCTTTTCTTGAGATAAGGTCTCACTACATTGCCCAGCATGGCCTTAAACTCACCGCCGTCCTATGTTAACCTTCTGGTAGCTGGGAACAAGCATCTTTCCTTTCAAGACTCAAGATCATTTCCTGATTCTCAGTGATTATTTCAGATCTTGGGCCCTTGACCATATTCTCCAGTTAGCTCTGGTTTAGCTGTATGAACATGTATTCTGCAGTCTTATCCTTTGGTGTTATGTGAATTATTTAATTCAGTTGTCATAGGGATATGGAGGGTTCTTTCTGCTCTTACAACTAATATGTATTAGGGGTGATGTGATCATACATATTTTATGTTCTGCCTTGGCATTATATCTCATTCCTTTTTAATTTGTGCCATTCTACCCATTCCTCCAAATTTTTATCACTTACACATTTCACATTTTGTAATATAGAGTATTTACTAGGTTACAAATAGGAAAGGTGTTTATGATTGATTTGGATTCTTCCACACTTATATTTAATGAAACTAAAACAGAAGGAGTTTACCCAAAAATTTTAAAATTACCACTTCCCCTTTTTCAATTTCTTGGCAGAAAAAAACATCTGTGGTTAATACAGTTTTTTAAAATTTTATTTTGTTTATAGGTATTTTGCCTGCATTTGCATCTGTGTACCATATGTATGCCTGGTGGCCACAGAGGCCAGAAGAAGGTATTAGATGCTCTAGAACTGGAGTTACAGAGGGTTATGAGCCACCTTGCGGATTCTGGGAGTTGAACTCATGTCCTATGGTACTAGTGGTTAAGAGCCTTAGCCATCTTTCCAGCCCCACAATTCTTAACTATATTATTTTACAAAAAATCATATGTAAATTTCTTGGTTTATGTTACCACACTGTCTGATATAAATGAAGCAGAGCTGGTGTCTTAACTTGGAAGAGAAATTAGCTAGTGATTAGAAGTGTAAATCTAGCAGAGAGTCAAAAGGTCCTGCTCTCTCACTAAGGACAAATTCTTACCCTCACCTACTTGGTGTTAGATATTCTAGTACTGGGTTACTGGATAGTATGTAATCTTTGTTTGCATCTAAAGTATTTGGGGACAAAAAGGCATGGAATTAAATGTGTAATTTCATGTAGTAGCAGTAGTGTAGTGTAGTGCTGAACACTTCATTTTATACTGCAAATAAAATCACTGTTATTTTCCTTTTAGAATGTAACTTTTTATGGAAAGGAAACAAAAAACTCTGCTTCTTGTAAATTTGTTGATACTGATTAAAACTTAAACCACCAGACTTTGGAGGCTGTCTAATCAAACATTAATTTTATGGAGGAAAAAACTGGAGCTAAGTGAAGAACTATTGATTTATTGTTACATAAGAAGTTGGGGTGAAGGCCACATTTTGGCAGTTGTGCCTCCTTGTTGAGTACATTTCTTTTAGACCCCTTCAAGGCATAGTATAAGAGGAAACGTGGAAAAGCAGAGAGAGCACAGATTTGGAGGCAGAAGGTCTGTCTGCATACAAATCATAGTTCTGCTACTTATGGAATTGTTTCTGAGACAGCAGTTTAATTTCCTTTACCAGTTTCCTCAATTGAAAGTGAGATTATGCCGGGTGGTGGTGGCGCACACCTTTAATCCCAGCACTTGGGAGGCAGAGGCAGGTGGATCTCTGTGAGTTTGAGGCCAGCCTGGTCTACAAAGCGAGTCCAGGACAGTCAGGGCTACATAGAGAAACCCTGTCTCAAAAAACCAAAAAAAAAAAAGAAAGTGAGATTATGCTGCTACGTCTTGAAACTGCCTGATAAGGCTATTACTGCAATACAGTGTGAAGTGCAATAGAAAAATGGTGACTTTAGAGTGAAGGTGGCCAATATGTTTACAAATTTTAGCTTTCTCACCATTTAACGTCTGATTTTGAGAATGTCACCTAATTTTTGTGAACTTGGTTTTTCTTCCAAGTTCTCTTTGGACTATAGTGCTTCTCTTGCAAGGTTGTTTTCAGGACATTAGTATGAATAAATGCAGGAGAAAGCAATGTATTTCTTCCTGTTTCTGGGTTCATAAGAAGAATAACAAAAGGCAGATTAATAAGAGAAAAGCTTACAGACTTTAGTACAAGTTTTAGGTGATAGGAACCATTAGAAGGAAATGAAGGTCCTTCAAAATAGGTTTGTTTGTATATTTTATGTTTCGGTTTGTTGAAGAGGTGCTAGGGGAGAATTCTTGGAAAAAGTATATGATCTAGAGGTAATAAATTAGGGGGAAATTTACAAAGCTTATTTGTTTGGATTCTTCTCAATATCTGTGTGGCTTCAGGGGTGAAGAGGTTCTTTCCTCAGGGAATACGGAGTGTCTCTTGAATTAAGGTCTTAAAGATAAGGAAAGGTGAGTCTGACCTTTTTAATTGTGCTGTCTTCTCAAATGACAAAGGTACCATTTTTTGGGAATAGTGTTTTATTAAGTCTATAAAAAAAGCATTTAAAATTGTACCTGGCATGTGATAGTGTTTGGGAATTTCCTAGAAGATAGTTCTATTTTCTCAGGATTACTCCTTCTGAAATCTTAGAGATAACAAGATTTGCTTTTTCTATTATTTATTTGTGGTTTCTGTGTATGTGTGTGTGTGCATGTGCATAGAATTCAGAGTGATAAGGATGACTTGTGGAGTTGGTTTTCAGCTTCTGTCTTGTTTGAAACATGGCCTCTTGTTTCTTTTGCTGTACTGCTGTAAACTGGGCTAGCTAGCCTGTAAGTTTCTGGGTGAGTCTTCTGTTTCTACCTCCCACCTTGCTGTAGGAGTGCTGGGATTATAAATGCATGCCACCACATCCAGCTTTTATCAAACTCAGGTTGCCAGGCATGTATGACTAGTGACTTTGTCTGCTGAACCATCTTTCTGACCTTTGATTATGTTTTGCAGTGCTAAGGATCAAACCCAAGACCTTGTCCATGGTATGCAAGTATTCTACCACTGATAACCACTGTGCTCCTACTCTTTTGTTGAATTTAATTCTGGAGAGGCTGTACAAGGAGTAAGGATGGTTTGATTGCTAGCTTTCCATTCTGAACTCCAGTGGCATATAGTCAGGGGGCCCTTGTTCCTTGAGAAGGACCATTAAATGTAGGGTAGTTTTATTGTTTATCTTTGGGGGTAGGAGACAGAGTCTGTCACCCACAGTGGCTTTGAACTCATTATGTAGCTGAATTGGCTTCAAACTCCCAATGATTTCTACCTCCCAGATCCCTGGGATTACAGGTATAAACAATGACACCCAACTGTGATGGTATGTTTTATGGTAAATGGATTGAAAAAGAGGCGAAATATTTTAGGGGCTGATGAACTTGGGAAGAAGAATACAAAAGGGGAAAGCATTGCTTCTTTGGATGACACCTGTCTGTGGCTCACTAAATAGCTCATTTCTGGACTTTAGTGGTGAAATTTCCTTTCATTGTGACTATAAATGTGTCAAAAATTGGAACTATATCTGTGTCTTTTGCCAAATACCTGACTTACAGTGGATATCCCAGTATATTGTTTATTGTTTTATTTTTATTGAAAGAATGTGTCTCTGAAGTAGAGAGCACTTAGGACCTCCTGAGGGTCTCATTAATCCTATTGGAGCCCTAATCTCTTACCCTCCATTTTGCAGAGATACTTGTATTTAACCAGGCTTTCATAGTCTTCAACCTGAAGAAATGTAGGGCTTAGGGTCTTGGGTTTTTAGTTTTTATTCTGATGGCCATTTTCCATTGCTATCTTGGCTAGGTCAGATAGCTTTCTTTCATTCATAGTCACTATATGTGACCTGCCAGGTTCCTTTTTCTATTTGTTATTCCTAGGGTAGAGTTTGTGGTCCTAATGCCTGACAGATTCAGAACATGAAATCTCACTTTCAGGCAAATAAATGGCTTTTCCTTGGAGGGTCTATGATGATGAGAAAATACAATGCTGAGATGCTGCCTCTTTCCTTCTGCCTTCCCAAGATAGCCTCATATAAGCCATCAGTTGAATAAATATGTGCTGTATGTTACAAATCAGACTTGTTTGGGGCTATGTATATGGTGGGGGATCAAACTTGGGGTCTTGCACTTATTAGATATTCAACTTTTGGAGCTGAAGTTCTCTTGGGTGATTTAAGTATATTATCCCACCAGATACTTACAAGTAACGTTTTAAGTTAGATTGATGATACTGTCTTCAGTTTCACAGATGAGGAGTCTGGAATTTAGATAAAAGCAATTATTTACTTTAGAAAGTATGACCTTATTTAAGACTAATTTTAAAAATTTATGTGTATATCCCTATGTGAGTATATGCCATGTGTGTATAGTTGCCAGAGATGGCCAGAAGAGGGTATTGAATTCCCCTGGTCCTGAAGTTATAGGCAATTATGAACCATTCCACATGGGTGTTGGGAACTGAACTTGGATCATCTGAAAGATCAGCAAATACTTTTAACCACTGAGCCATTTTTTCAGCTTCCTGAATCCACTTTGTTATGACTGATTGCCTACGAACCTTACCAGAATGAGTACTTGTGAAGTCAGGGGTTTTGTCTGATTCAAATGTATGTTCCCTCTTCTCAGCGTAGAGGCTGATACATAATATTTTTTATTGGATGATTAATACATTGAAGAATCATAGACTCAAAAGAGTAGTGCATTTGGAATGAGGATATTGACAGTTCCCTAATTGTTCTAGTTTATTTTTTATTTTTGTGTAAGCACCATGACCAAAAATTACTTGAGAGAAAAGGGTTTATTTCATTTTACAGTGAAATACATGTATACAGTGTATATATGTGTATACACACACACACACACACACACCTTTCTCTCTGACACAAACACAATAGATAATTAATTTAAAAAATCTTGACTGGGCAAGGTGATGCATACCTGTTGTCCCATTTGACTCAGGAGGCTGAGGCAGGAGGTTTGCTGGACCTTAGGACTTTCAAGCCAGTCTGGACAATTTAATAAGATCAATCTCAAAGAAGGAGAGGGTATATAACTCAAGGGTTTATCACTTGGGAAGTATAGCAAGTGCTTTATCACCACCACTACCACACACACACACACACACAAAATTCATTAGGAAAAATACTTCCTTCACTGGGTTATTTTCCAAAACTTGAAGATGAAAAAGAGTCTACCTGAACTGTGAAGTGTTATGTTGTTTCAGGTCTAGCTTTCCCTGCTTAGTGCCCTCTCTGGTTTTTGTTCTTCTTATGTATTAAATGATGAACTGGATGTTCTTTTTGGCCTTGAGAACTCAGATAATTAGATAATGCTTTTGCTTACTTCCTCCATTACCATGGTAACAGATATTCTATAGCCCCCTTGTCTCTCTCTCTAGCCCACTGCTTAGTTTCCTTTCAAATTAATTGCCTGCCTTTTTTTTGTTTGTTTACTTATTTATTTGCTTTTTAACTGTTTCTGTGTAGACTTGTGTTCCCTTTTGAGGTTGAGTTTTGCAAGGCCTCAGGAAGTGGTGGAAACACCTTCCTCAAACCTGGTTGCACCAAAAGCCCATCAAGTCAAGACTTGTCCCCAAAGAGGAACAGAAAACCCAAGTTCCTTACTAGTAGATAAGAGCTTCTCATTTATGGAGGGACATTTCCTTTTAAGTGACAGTATTTATTGTACAGTGTATTTTATATTCCTCTCTATTGTAACTGTTCTCATACCCTGTTTGCTCCTAAACATTTCTTTCTTTTTTTTTTTTTTGAGACAGGGTTTCTCTGTGTATCCCTGGCTATCCTGGACTCACTCTGTAGACCAGGCCAGCCTTGAATTCTCAGAGATCTGCCTGCCTCTACCTCCCAAGTGCTGGGATTAAAGGCGTGTGCCACCACGCCTGTCAATTAGATATCTGTGAATTGCCATGTGGGTGCTGGGATTTGAACCCAGGTCCTTTGGAAGAGCAGGCCAGTGCTTTTAACCACTGAGCCATCTCTCCAGCCCCTAAACATTTTCTTATAATATTTTCTTCTAAGGTTAGAGGTACTAGTGTTTACCAGGTGATTAATAATGAGGATATATCATATGCTGAGCGCTTTATTGCTGGTAAACTCCCAATAAATATTTTCATTTAATCTTCATAGTGGTCTCTGACATGGGTATTATATCCAGTTTACCTATGATGTTATTGTGGCCCAGAGAAATAAAGTGGTTTACAACCTCATAACTGATACACTGGGTATGCTGACTCCATGCTTGAATAGTAATTAGAACTCTCCTTGTGATTCCTAATTCAGCATTCTTCCTATGGATACTACAAATACAGAAACTGAGTGTGTAGTTTAATTTATTTATACAGAAGTTTAAATGGGAACAAGTTGAAAAGGAGGAGCAAACATTACATACCTAATACCTATATTAAGAAATTGTCAGGACTGGAGAGATGGCTCAGTGGTTAAGAGTGCACTGACTGTTCTTCCAATGGACCCGGTTTCAAATCCCAGCACCTACATGGCAGTTCACAGCCATCTGTAATTACTGGGCGTGATGGTGCATGCCTTTAATCCCAGCACTTGGGAGGCAGAGGCACGTGGGTCTCTGCAAATTCAAGGGCAGCCTGGTCTACAAAGTGAGTCTAGGACAGCCAGAGCTACACAGAGTAACCCTGTCTCAAAAAAAAAAAAAGAAAAAAAAAAAAGCAAGCAAGCCCTGGAATCTTTAGTGCCCTAATTGGAATTGTGGCAATCCTTTAATTTGACATTTCAAAATGATTGTTTAGCTGATTAGCAGATGTAACACCATCAACCTTTGGGCATGTTCTGCTCTAAAAAGAGAAGAAAAAAGCTGTTTCTCACTACCAAGGATAAAGTACATGAACTCAACTTTGATTTGAAACAGTTTGTGCTTCTATTTTGCCCCCAAGGTTTGCCATTTATTTTTAAAGTCAGGTGTCAGTAACCTACATTTTCAGTGCTGTAGAATCAGACCATTGGAACATGGGGTTCCTCAGCAGCTTGAGTTCTCACCAGAGTCCAGATATAGAGCACCTTTGTGAAATTGGTTGCTAAAAGATAGACCTTGAGACACAACTCAGTCTCCTTGTTTTGTGGCATGGGTTAGTGGTTCATTCTGCAGTCTCTTAAGAGGACTAAGTGATGTTGTGTGAACGGTAATGAAAGCAATACCTGCGTTCAAGCTCTTGTTAACTCTATGAGCAAATACTTTGTACTTCCTAAGCCCTTTTCCTTCTGTTTTCTAGGCCTTTTTCCTTCATATGTTTTAATGTAATGATTCTAGATGACGGATGCGTACACTTCTGCAGCCCAGAGACCGGATAAGATTCTAGACTACAGCCTCAGTTGTTCTTTACTCATAACGCCTCCACTTGCTATCTGCATTCCAAGCATTTGTGAAATCTCTTACAATCTGATGTCTTCATCGAAGTTTATACCTTATATATAATTTAAACTGTCATTTTACCATGACTTTGGGAGGGAACTTGGATGTTTTTAATCTGCCAACTTGAATTAGAAGCAAACTACAAAAGAAGTTAAAGGATGAAGTTGGATTTGTATCCAGACTTGCAAAAATGAGATGCGAATTCATGAGAATGAAGGTGATGATAGTAAATGCAGCTGGTTTCCCTAGGGAAGTAATCTGAGAAAGAAGAGAGCAGCTAAGACAGAAGCCTAGTGCCTGTTATCATCTAGTTTTGGAAGTGCCATGCCATGCCAGTAATACACTTCTGTTGTGTATTATTGTAGTCACACAGGCCAGCCCTTCTCTAGGTGGGTGAAGATTACTTCTGACTTTGAGACCCAGGCTATCTACAACATTATAAAGGAATGGACCTTAATAAGCAAGCTCTGATTCTGTTTCATTTTCCAGGCTTGGTTGAAACCCAACCTTTTAAAAATTATTCAATACTTATTTATTAATAACTATTCACTTAAAACAAATATAAACACTTTACTAATCCTACAAATTCCTACAACCCCTAGGAATGCCTACAACCCCTATGAATGACTTCAACCCTTATTACCTACCCACTAAACTTATTGCTAACTATTACAACTATTTTCATAACCTTTTAGAAGGATATAGTCTCTGGGGCAGGTCCTCAGTAGTCAGGAACAGAGTCTCTGGGGTAGACCCTTTAATGCACTTAGCAGTCTTTCTTCTGGAATATCTCAGATGTAGATTCGTCAGGGTAAATTGTCAGGCTAAATTGGCTATCGCAGTCTCACCT
The DNA here is from genome assembly GCA_907164525.1 of Lophiomys imhausi. Lineage (NCBI taxonomy): Eukaryota > Metazoa > Chordata > Mammalia > Rodentia > Muridae > Lophiomys > Lophiomys imhausi. Next base: position 24,288,116 of record CAJQZJ010001826.1, on the reverse strand, counting down.
TAAATAAGGCTTGAGGCTTTCTTCTCTCTGAGAAACCTCAGCCGTCTGTAGGCCAACTTATTTCCTTTGTATCAGCAATTCTGCTGCTCTACCTCAGTCTTTAAAGCTGGCCACAGTTCCATTCAAGCTACTGTTCGGACAGGTCAAACCCCTCTAGGCAAAAGCTGAGCCACAGGGTTTAGTCCGTGGCCTTTTGCTGCCTTGCTGAGGCTTTCTCTGCTCACCAGCTTCTTTCTGCCTCAGGGAGATCTGGTCATCATTCCACCAGCACTTTTCCAAACTACTCGTTGTCCTTTTCTAGCGTGCGGCTCTCTAGCATGGAGCCCCTACCTAGCACACCGCTCTCCTGCTCTCCTGGGCTCATCCACTTGTCCTTAAATAGGATTGCTCCTTGTTCCACCAGCTTCAGCTTAATTTGGGTTCTGCCCACTTAGTAGCTGAAAACAATGCCAGGTCATAAAGTATTTCCTTGTTTCACCTGGCTTCAACCTTGTTTTTAGTCCATAGGATCCCCTCGTTTCACGTAACTTTCACGTGACTTCATCCTTGTTTTTAGTCCACAAGCTTATAAGCTCACAACCAAGTTGATCTTCATGCCCCGGATTAAGAGACTGTATCAGAAACCTAGATATTTACTAAATCTAATTTATATTAATCTAACTCCCTACACTTGGTAGATTTGGGGAGAATTCCAATATGTATTTAAAGGATGGTTTCTAGGGATGCAGGGAGCAGGGACTCATCCTTCAGAAGCCTCCTGGGCCTCATTTATCTATTAAGGATCTTTCTAAGTTAATAGCACAGTTATGTATGTTTCTACAAACAACAGGACACCAATGAGAGTTGGAAGCACTGAGGATTTCTTTGCTATTTGGTATTTGGTGAAATCATCCTCACTAGTCTGAATATTTTACCTTTTTTTGCAGAGAAAATTACAGTACTGAGGGAACTGTACTTGTCAGTAGTACTTGTACTTTTAAAAACTGGTTTCATAGCCGGGCGTGGTGGCGCACGCCTTTAGTCCCGGCACTCGGGAGGCAGAGGCAGGTGGATCACTGTGAGTTCGAGGCCAGCCTGGTCTACAAAGCGAGTCCAGGACAGCCAGGGCTCTTTACACAGAGAAACCCTGTCTCGAAAAGCCAGAAAACAAAACAAAACAACAACAAAACTGGTTTCATTCATGTTCTTCTGATCATCTTAAAGGAGAAGTGGAGGAGATGGAAACAGACTGGCCTTGAAGTCAGGGTGGAGCTGTGTTCCAGTTTGGCATTGATTCACTGTGTGACTTTTAAGTCACATATTCTCTCAGAGTCCAGAAGGTTAAACTAGAGTGTCAGAGCTTTGAAAGAGACTCTCACAGTACTGACTGAGTTTGGGAAGAAGTGGACTTACCCATCTCCATTTCAGACACAGTAGTTCGACTTTTGCTTCTTTAAATGCTGAGGTTATTGTAAGATCTGATTGGAAAGAGACTTTGAGGCTTTTTTAAATATCCTGGAAATGAATGGCTGTAGTATTAGAAGTCTTAAAGTTTTCAGACAAAAGAAAGGGATTTTTTTTAATGCCACAGGGCAAGGAGCCTAAGGGCTGTGAGAGTACCCTCTTTTCTTTATTTCTGCACATATACAACCACAGAGCAGTGCACCTAGATGACTCTTAAGAAACCTAGATTTTCTTTTCCTCTTCCCTCTCACTTTCAAGAAATGTTGTTTATTTATTTTAAATAGCATTGACAGACATTGGTTGCCAATGGATATTTCTCCTGTCCCCAAAGTGGTGTACTTTTTTCAGGGGTCAGAATCCAGGTCTTGAGGGATAAACACGTTTCTTAGAAAGGCAGAGGACATGGATCAGGCCTTCTGGGTGGAGTAGGGGGAGGGAGGGCAGGAGAAGGGAGGAATGCAGTTGACACTTGCTTTTGACTGTTTAAGAGAGCTCTCTCTTTTTAAACAAACTTATTTATTTTTATTCTTCTTTCATATGTTGCATCCCTACTGAAGTATCCCCTCTTTCTTCCCCTCTTCCCAAGATCCACCCCTCCTCCATTTCCATTGCATATCAGGTTGCAATAAGACTAGGCACATCCCCTCATATTAAGGCTCGGTGAAGCAACCTAGTAGGAGATAAAAGGTCCCAAACACAGGCAAAAGAGTCAGGGACAATCCCCACTCCCATTGTTAGGAGTCCCACAAGAAGAATAATCTACACAACTATAACATGTGCAGAAGGCCTAGATCAGTCCCATGCAGGCTCCCTGATTGTCAGTTCAGTCTTTGTAGTACTTGAGTACTTGTAGTACTTGGTCCTTTTAGTACCAATGAGCCCAGGTTAGTTGATTCTGTGGTTTTTGTGGTGTCCTTGACCCTTGTGGCTGTCATGTAGGTTCTGGGAACTGAACCCAGGTCCTCTGCAAGAGCAGCCAGTGCTCTTACCTACTGAGCCATCTCTCCAGCTAGATCTCTTATTTTCTATGGCTTCAGTGCTTATTATTATTTCCCTTACTATAGAAAACAGCTGAACGAAACTAATGTGTTATCCCCTTCTCCTATACTCCGTTTTCTAACTTTCCAGGTAAACATTTTGTTTTGGAATAGAAATCTAGAAAATAATGGTTTGGTAGAAGGAGGTTTGGACTTAGAATCAGTAGAGCTAGGAGAAATTCCATGTCTTCTGTTTATCTGTGTGACCTTGGGAAAGTTTATACTTTTTTCAGTTTGTTCATTTTGTAACTTAGGGATTGCTGTGAAGATTAAAGGTGATAATGAAGCACTGCACTTACTCCCATACTAAGTGCATACTAGGTACAAAATATTTGCTCTTTTCTTTCAGACATCTTTGTGACTTTTGGATAGATGCTAATTAAAAAATTAAAAATAGTTTATGCAAAGTAGCAAAACTAGTACTTGATAAAGTCTAGTTTTGTTAGATACATTCATTTACAGTTTGAATTGGCAGTTTGTCTTTGGAATTGTTCAGGCTCTGGTGAAGCAACAAATGGCTCTAGATCATCTAGTAGAGGCAGCAGGCAACCAACTTATAATAGTGGCTCTCCAGTGACAAGGGTAGTTTATAGTGTGGGTGTCTGGGGCTATTAGATATCTGTACTGGGTTCCTAACTTCTGTCTGCGGGTCTTTTCTCTATGGAGCCCGAGAAGCCAGTGGCTGCCTACTGTGGGATAGAGCAGTATCTTATTATATATTCCTACTCTTTTAAGATGTTTTCTCTGGTATGGATCTAGGTACTTACCTGCTAATATACCTGACTCTTTTCCTTTACAGTTTAACCCCTCTTTTCCTCTTTATACATTAAGAAAAAGAGCTCTGAAAAGAGAAGACAAGTATAACCATGATGCTCCTGGGAATCAATGGAATTGTGTTGTAGAGGTTGTGGGGGAGCCAGATTGCATTTTGTCTACTTTTCAGTGGTGAGGAAGAGATCTGTTCCCTTCCCTTTTGCCCTCACTACCAGTGGTGGACATGAGATCTGGCCCTGATGGGGTCACAGGAGCAGGAGAGCTGTTCCTGCCCCTCACATGCTGCAGGACTTGGTAGAGCAGGCCATGTTAAGAGTTTTGTTTATTTAAAAACTGAAGTTATGAGAATGTTTTTGTTTAATCCCATGTGTGAGGCTGCTTCAGTTAAGACCGCAGGTGCAAACTGTTCACTGTGCCTCATGAGCTAGCAGGGCGTGGCTTAGCCAGCTGAGCAAGTTTAATTAACTCTGAGGACTTGAGAGAGGGTGAAAGCCAGAGCCCTGAAAAGAGCATGCTACAAAGAAGAAAGAGGTTGCTGCTCCATTCTCCCCCAAACTGCTGCTGGTTCTTCCTGCTGCTGTTTCCTAGTTTACTGGACTTCTGGATATTGTGACTATTGAGATTGGTATTGCCCCCAAAGACCCTGACAACTCTAATCAACAGGAAGTACCTCAAAGAGACTTACATCTCATCTCCCTCTAACCTTCTACTCTCCCATCTAGTGTTGATGGGTTGGAAGGGAGGTAGAGGTATTAAGTATAATAAAATAATTAGGGAGAATATGAAAACAAAAATAATAAGAGCCACCATGTTATAAGTGGCGCCCAGACATAGGGCAAGGTATAATGGGAAACTTCATATCTAATGCTGTGGAGGAGACGGCAGGACGTGAAAGAGTGAGCAGTGTATTTCAGGACGTCAGCGAAAGGCTTATGGGGGCTGCTGCCACTGGGCTCTCTCCCGCTTTGTGCCCAGAGTGATTTTTTTTTTATATGTTGTTGTTATTCCTCTTGTATGATGTTTCAAAAAAGATGGGGAGAATGTTTGAGCAATTTGAAAAGTTGCAAGTGGGTATGGAGGGATATGATAAAAGCATTGCAGAAATGGCTGTGCAACTAGATAGTTTGTGAATAGAAGTTGAAGTGCTTAGATAGCATAAAGGGCTAGAGAGAGAACACACAGGGTTACATTTGGTGAAAGAGAAACAGCCTGTCCAGAGAGAAAGGGTTAATTTCAAGCAGACTGAGTGGCCTGGGGTTCCCAGATGACCACCATTAGCTTCCCCAGTAGCCACCAAAAGCCTCAGATATCAAAACACCTGCTGTTTTAATTGTGGTAAGTTTGGCTATTTACAAAGAAATTGTAAGACTAACAGCCTCAGAGACCAAAATGTCCAGCGTGGTGAGAAATATAGTACTTTTCAAGGCAGATCTCAAAATGACGTGTACACAGTACAGGTCACAGTAACAGTACACAGGCAGTTTTTGGTGGCAGAAAGCTGAGATTTCCTGGAATTTGTAAACTTTTTGGGAGAGGACAGCATTGGACAAATGAATGTATCTCCAAGAGGGACAAACAAGTAATTTTTTGCAGTCAGGAAGAAACTTTGGGGTCCTACCTCGATGCCTCACAGGAAAATGTATTAGCCATTTCAGACAAGAGCAACTGAGAGTTACCTGGTTATAAAACAAGCAAAGAAACAAACAAAAACGAAAAAAAAAACCTCCTGATACAAAAAGGATTTAATTCATTGAAAATGTCTTTGTTACTCATTTAAAAATGCAATTTTTAGTTCCAGCCCATTTGAAAGCTACTGTTGAAAAACTGTATAGAATAATTAAGACATGCAAATTAATAATCAAACTTGTAGTTTTGTTAGACTTAGTTTAGTTAATTGCAGAAATATGCTATATTTAGTTTCTTGTACATTTGAAGTTAAGTAGATAGTACATAGATAGAAACAAGCAATATTTGTCTATTTTGATACATAGATAGGCAGATAGATGATAGATGGTTTTCAAAAACCTCAGAGACTTACAGTAAATGGCATTTAAAATGTCTTAATAAGAAAATGATTTTCTGACAGAGAGACATCTGCTCTTGGAAGCACCCGCAATCTACTTGATAAGAGATGATGGGCATTAAAGAAACAAATGTGGCAAGATAGTCACTGGACAAAAAACTGCTGATAGCAGGCTGTCTGTCCAATCTGTGAACAAGCAGGACACTGAAAAGTAGACTGACCAATGTTACAGAGATAAGGTAGGCCAGTCCTTCAATATTCCTGCTCCACAGAAAAGTTTGTCAGATATTCTGGGCCAGTAAACTGAAGAGTGGATGCCCCAACAACACAGAGAAACTATGGTTCAGGTTGCCATCAACCTCTGTCTATATTATAGTTTTGTAAGTTGCCTGCTCTACTCTTCCTACATACATAGGTAATAATTTCCTTCTAAAGTCTCTGATAGGGTTGGAACCTAAATGGTTATAATCTTACAATTAAGCTTAGTTGTATAGGATTTAAGAAATGTTTTAGGTCTAAAAGATGTTATTGGTTGATAAATGCAAATAAGAATATAAAATGATATAGGTACAGAACTCTATGCTAGGTATATAGATATTGGATGCTTTCTTCAAGGTTGCTAAATACAAATGGACTGTATATTGTAAATATAATTCTTGATAGATCTGATAAATATTTTTATTGTATATAGTTTATTTATATATATGTCATTTTTTGAACTAAAGAGGTGAAATGTGGTAAGAGTTTTGTTTATAAAAATAAGTTATGAGACTGTTTTTGTTTAATCCCAGGTGTGAGGCTGCGCCAGTTAAGACCACAGGTGTAAACTATTAACTGTGCCTCATGAATTAGCAGGGGCATATCTTAGCCAGCTGAGCAAGTTTAACTCTGAGGACTTGAGAGAGGGATAAAAAGCCAGAGCCCTGAGGAGGGGGCCATTACAAAGACAAAGGAGGTTGCTGCTCTTCCTGCTACTGGTGCTCCCCCAAATTGCTGCTAGTTCTTCCTGCTTCTGTTTCTTGGTTTGCTGGACAGCAGACTCTACACTTTGCCTGGGCAGAACAGTACAGGTGGCCCTGGATAAGGGGTTGTGGGTGAGCCCCACCTTGAGGGAGTGAGTGTGGGAGAGCCAGCCTTGCCTTTTGTCTGCTTTTCAGTGGTGTTGGCAAGAGAGAGATCCCCCTCCACTCTCTGATGCTCTTGACTTAGGTAGCAAGCAGGTGGGAGAGTTGGTCCTGATGGACTCATGAGAGGAGGAGAACTGATCCAGACCCTTACTTGCTGTAACACTTAGGAGAGCAGGCCCTGCACCTTGCCTGGGTAACACAGTAGAACTTGGCCCCGGATGTAGGGGTTGCAGGCCCAGAACCAGGGCTTTGAGTTGGCCCACACCAACATCTACCCCATGGATGAACTGCTGGAGTGCAAGAAGAGGCCAGTTCCACAGATCAAAACTACAGGATTTCCATGACACAGGACAACAACAGCATATCTGAGAGCAGTCTCAGTGAAGTTCCAGTACTAACAAAGTAGCAGAAGCCAGAGGCCTCATACCAGACCAAGGAGTCATTATAATGAACATTTGCAAGCAAAAAAGTGTGGACAAAAGGGAGTATTGTGAGACACACTATAGCTTCCACAATGAGATTTTTTTTTTTTTTAATGTTAGGGGCATCAAGGGTGGAGGGTGGGTCTGGGGGAGGTGGGAGATGAGATGGAACAGAGTGCGTGATGTGAAAGTCATAAAATAAAAACAATAAAAAAAAGTATCCAGTGTTGCTTTTGGCATAGTGGTGCTTACTTTTAATCCCAGCACATGGGACTTGGAGGCAGGCAGATCTCTCTGAGTTCAGGGCCAGCCTGGTCTACAAATCGAGTCCAGGACAGCCAGAACACTCTTACACAGAGAAACTCTGTCTTGAAAAACAAAAAACAAAAAGAATGGAAGCCTTCCAATGGAAGCCAAGAGTGGTGGTGCACGCCTTTAATGTCAGCACCTGGGAAACAGAGGCAGGCACATTTCTGAGTTTGAGGCCAGCCTGGTCTACATAGTGAGTTCCAGGATAGCCTGAGGTAGATAAAGAGACCCTGTCTCCACAAATAAAAATGTTCTCAGAGAAACCAAAAGTTTTTATTATAAACAAACAAAAACCACTCCACTGGGTATGCCTGTGTCCCAAGCATTCAGGAGGCTGAGACAGGAAGATTTTGGTGAGTTAGAGGCCAACCTTGAGCTACATAGTAAACTCCAGGCCATCCTGGGTTACAGAGGAGACTTAGCTCAGAAAAAACCAAAAACCCCTTCCATAATTCAGGAAAATAGTTGAAAGCTAATTTAGTGTAAGTTCTCCCTCAAATGTTTTTTGTTTTGTTTTGTTTTTTGTTTTTTTTTTGAGGCTTTGGCTCTTGCAATTATGGAGGATGGTACTTTCAAGCTAGAAACCCAGGAAAACCAGATGATTATCAGTCTGTGTCTAGAGGCCTATGAATTAGGGCAGCTGATGATGTAAATCATTTTCTGAAGGCTGGAAGAAGAGAGGACACATCTCACAGACTGGCAGGAAGGAAGTAGGAGTGAACTCCTCCTTCACTTTTGTTCAATGCAGGTCCTAGAAGGACTGGACAGTGCCAGTCTGCGGTGCAGAGGTCACTGTGCCAAGCCTCCTGATTCAAGCACTAATGCCATCTTGAAACACCCACAGACACATTAGCAATATAATGTTTAATCTGGGAAGCCTGTGGCCAGTCAGGTTGGCACCTGAAATTAATTATCACAGCAACTTACCTTTCTGGTGCCTAAAAAGTATAGGAACAAATTTCAGCTGTAACTTATTGTACGTGTGACCTAAGGCAAGTTAATTACCTCCCTAAGCCTCACTTTCTTCATCTCTGAAATTAGGGTAAATAATACCTCAGAAGCTGCTTGTGAAGACTGAGTGAAGTTAAGTTTATGACAGTGGCTGGCACATAATGAGCACTTGCTTAATATTTTCCCCCTTTCCCCTTTAGTAGTAAGGCATTTGTCCTTGAAATACTGGTAAGAGCTACATGTGATAAATACTTGAGAAATACCTGTATGTGTTAGTTGTTTACTCTCTAAAGCCCATTCTCTATGTTTTCTCTCTAAGATACCCACAGTCTTTTTTTCTCTTCAAAGCCACTTCCTGGGGAGAAAGTCCAAAGTAAGCTGTTACAACTTGCCTTTGGCCCCTCCCTGAGCCCAGTTCATTCCTGTAAGCTGGGAAAAGGAAATGAGTTCTCATTGTCCAAGCCAAGCTAAACTTTTCAAGCAGAACATCTGCCTAACCTTGGGAAGGAGTAGCAGTAGGTGTTGCTCTGCATGAAAGGGACCCTTGGACAAGGTAAGTGGGAAGGCTTTTATGGTCCACAGCCCAGACTAGAGCTCAAGGGCAACTCTGCATATGAGGAAAGAGGCTCCTGGTGTCTGTTCTCTGATGGAGCTAGATTTTGATTTTAACCCTGTGGAATGGTGGAGAGAGGAAGAGTGCAAGAGAGAATGTTTGCAAGGAGCTCTAGGCATCTTTGTGTTAGCTCCTGGAAAAAGCAATAGCCAGGGCACAGGAGAAAAGAACAGCTGTTCTCTCACTGATCTTTGTTCCTTTGTACATTTCTTGCCCATTCTGAGTTTTAGTAAAGGGAGCTTTTAAATGTTTGTGCCCATTTAATAAGGTGTAGACGACAGTCATGAGTTAAAACAGTTCAGAGGTGCTCAGAAGGTAGAACTGCTGCTTGACTTGTTACGTATATAGACCTTGAGCTCGTGATTCTTCTGCCTTCTGAGTGCTGGGTTTTACAATTGTGTTTAATATATATTCATTTCTCAACCTCAGGATTTGTTATTTCAGGTAATAGAATTCTCTGCTGGGTAGATGTGGAACAGTCTTATTAATAATAGGATTTGTTTTTAATTGTATGTATGTGGTATGTTCATGTGTGTGCATAGGTGTAGACCAATGGTCACCTGTGGATATCTTCCTCTGTTGTTCTCCATCCTATTTATTAAACAAAACAAAACTTTAAAAAATTTTACTTTATTGTGCTTTATCTGCTTGCTTGTATGTTTGCCAGGTGAATGTCTGTTGGATCCCCTGGGACTAGGGTTATGAATGATTGTGAAGCCATCATGTGCATGCTGGGAATTAAACCTGGGTCTTCTGCAAGAGCAACAAGTACTCTTAATGGCTGAGCCATTTCTCCAGCCCCATCTATCTTATTTTTTGAGACAAGGTCTTTCACTAAGCCTAGAGCTAGCCAGTAAACCCCAGGGATTTCTCTGTCTCTGCTTACCCAGTTCTGGTGTTACAGGTTTGTGCTGCTATGTTTGGCCTTTACCTGGGTGCTGGGGGTCTGAACTCAGGTCATCATACTGGTGTGGAAAGCTCTTTTTGCGATGAGCCATCTCCCCAAGCTCCATTATAAGATGTTTAGTATCTTACAACGTTTAGTTGTCATCTATCTACTAGAAGCCAATACACTGCTTACCCCACAAAGTCATGACAATCAGAATTGTCTAGATACTGCTGAATGCCACTGTGGGACAAAATCAGCTGTAACTGAGACTTAGTACTCTCTATGTATATAAGCTATGAGGATAACTAAAAGATAAGGCTAATGTTAATATGATCTCCTATAGTGTTTACTATGTGTCACCCACTGTTCTAAACTGTAAGTGTAATAACTTGTATGGTCCACTTAATAATTTTGAGTTAAGTACTGTTACCACAGTTTTATAGATTAAAAAATGGAGGAAAAGAAAGGTTAAATGAATTAATAGGTGCTAATGTTTTTACAAGTATGTGTTGTTAGAGACTGCTCTAAGTGTCTTACCTGTATGTTATTTGATTTAATCTTGACACTGTGAGATGGTTCTGATATTGTCATAGGTTTATAGATTTTGTTGTATACCTACAGGGTAAAGGCTTGATTTCTTTCTAAGGCTTTAGTCTTGTTTACCTAATAAAACATTTTAGTTTTCAGAGTACTTTTCTCTAGTTTTTCTTCCCAACAATACCAGGAAGTACCAGTATTATCTCCAGTTGTAGTTTAAGAAACTGAGAGCGAAGCTGGGTGGTGGTGTGCCTGCTTTTAATCCCAGCACTTGGAATTAAAATACTGATCTCTGAGTTTGAGGCCAGCCCAGTCTTCAGAGTGAGTTCCAGGACAGCCAGGGCTCCATAGTGAGACCCTGTCTGGAAAAAAAATCCCCCCAAAACCAAACCAAACAAAAAAAAAGAAAGAAACTGAGAAAGAAGCTTGTGTAGATACATACATGGTAACTGCTTGAGCTGGCTTGCATTTGTTGCATATCTTGTCTAGTTAGGCTTGACCATAATACCTTCAGCTGAACTGGGTAGTAAGGTGACAAAGAAATACTGAGCCTGTTTGTGTTGGAAGGAGAGCTGAGACAAGCTACTTCTGATTTATAATCTGGGATTTGTTGGTAACATTTCCAAATCTGACTGACTTTTATTGACTATGAACATAAGTTACAATTATGTTATAATTGAAATGTTTATTTTTTTTAATATCCAGCTTCAGTATTCTGTCTCGTAAACTCCATGTGCATAGAGACGATTTTTTTAATCATAGACTTTTGCATGCAGTAGTTGCCTTATTTGTGAAAATACTGAATAGTCAGTAAGCACATGGGAAAGAAAGTGATCAACAGAGGTTGATTTGGTCAAGATTATATAGCAATTTAGTAGTGGTTTGGGACAAGTTCTGACTTTTCCTGTCCTTAGACCCAGAATTCTTTATAAGTCACATGTGCCTTGCTGTATGTATGCTTGTCATGACTAGGGCTAAATGATTTTATGCTGTCAGCTTAGTTTTCCTTTAACAAAAGTGATAAACAGCAGTTTGTTTCTCTTTTCCATTTTTGTTTGCTCATAAATAATGTCTTCCTAGTATAGTCTCTGACCACAGAATAAATATCTCTGAAGTACCAGGGAGGCTGTGCTATCCCTGCCAACCCAGAACTGGAAGTCATGTTACAGCTACTATTCTTGACAACTACTTCCTACTTCAGTGCTGACATAGTGTTAAAGCATACCAGATAAAGCAGAAAGTTAGTTTATAGGGAAGAAGGCTTTTTAAAGAAAACATTCACTGTCTACGCTTGGCTGGCCTGGAACTTGCTGTGTTGACCAGACTGGCCTCTAACTCACCAAGTTCTGCCTGCCTCTACCTTCCGAATGCTGTAAAGACACTCACCGTCCAACCTGGGTAACTTTTCTTTGTTGGCAAGGGGGATGTGATTAGGGCTGAATTCGTGAATACATACACTTTAAAGCTTTCTTGTTCTTCATAGTAAATTTGGAGAGCTCCTCGTTTTCTCTAGCTTATATGGAAAAGCCACAAAGCTACTTAAAGAAAGTGAGGAAATGTTTTTGTCTTTGCATTTCATTTTTTTTTGGTTATTAATAGTATTGACAAGAGATGCCTATAAAGAAAAAGAAGTGTCTCATGTAATTTAACTGTATGTAAAGTATTTTCATGTTTGTGTGTTTAACCCAATCTTCTAGCTATTTTGCAAAGGTAGAGGTCCCTATTATATCCTTATTTTAAAGATAAAGAACCTAAGGTCCAATGAGAAGTCATGATTAGCTAGGTAATGTGTGGAAGAGTCTTAATGTAGTCCAGCCTCTTAAGCCCAGTAGTTGCCTTTGCTTAACCATGGCATTGTCTGTGTTAGGTTAAACAGCTTTATTTTATTTTTGTTTGTTTTTGAGATAGGGTCTCATGTAGCCCAGAGTGGCCTCAACTCACTAGACCAGGATGACCTTGAACTTCTGATCCTTCTGTCTCTACTTCCCAAGTGCTGAGATTTCAAGAATATGTATGTCATCATCATGTTCGGTTTTATGCAGTTCTGATGATGGGACCTGGGACATCATGTATGCTAGGCAAGCACTCTGCCAACTAAGTCACATCCCCAGCCTCTAACAGCTTTATTAAGAAGAATTCACATACCACAAAACTCACCTAAAGTATATACAATGGAGTAATTTTAGTTTATTCAGATTAGTTCATACAACCAGTGCTACAATCTAGTTTTAGAACATTTGGCCATCCTATGAGAAACCCATCAATATTCATTCTTCATCTCTCATCTCTCCACTGTCCTAGTCTTAGGCAATTATTAATTCACTATTTTGTTTCTGATTATTTGATTTACCTACTTTGGACATTGCCTGTAAGTGAAATCATGCACCCTGTAATTTTTGTGTATGTGTTGTAGATGCATGCATGGAGGTCAGATGAGGATCCCAGGTGTCCTTTATTGCTATCTGCTCTATTCCTTTGAGACAAGGTCTCTTACTAAGCCTGGAGCTACCCCTACATTTTTTTTTTGACTAGGCTGCTGACCATCAAGTTCTAGCAATTTTCCTTTCCCCTCCATCGCTGAGTTATAGGTACATGTAACCACTATGGGAATTGGAGATCTGAACATTTTAGACCTTCACTGTATTCTTCGGATTTTAAATACATTTTTTCTACATTTTTCAATAGGTTTTTTTGTTTTGCTTTTTTATCCCCGTTTCATAGACTAAGATGTCCAAACCAGAGAAACACACAACCAGCTCAGAGGACAGTCAAGAATCAAAACTGGATTCAACTTTGTATTATATTTTACTTTCTTTTGGTAAAGAGACCTTTCTCTCTGTTGCTTTCTTCTTTTGAGAAAAGATCTTGACATTATAGGCCATATGGGTCCTTTTTAAGGAAGGATAAAGTTTGCTCTTGTTGACAGTCCTAGCTTGTCTCCACAGCCTAAACATTTCTGAACATTGGAGGAGATGGTAGGTCTGAAACTAATGTAGTACTGATTATTTTCACAGTCAAAGGACTAGGCCAAACTGGGAACAAGGACCTTTAGAATAACATAGCCCTCCCTGTCCTAGTGTAAAATGAAAATTTGAGGTTATTAGGCTTTGTACCTCATAAATCTTTTTTTTCCTCTGAAATATCTTGCTAAGTTCTTCCTCACCAAATGCCAAAAGAAACTAATATCTTTTAAACTTCATACACACACACACACACACACACAAAAAAAAAAAAAAAACTAGTTTAGAAGAGACTTTGACTCAGTTGAAGCTATATCACCTTCTCTTTTCTTCTGTATAACTCTGACATTTAGTCAGTACCCGATGTATAAAAGCTTATCTTTACGAAAGGATTTTTCTTGGTATCCCATAAGCTCTGTATATCATAAACGGAATAGATTCTCAACCTTCCTACTGCTGCAACTCTTTAATACAGTTCCTCATGTTGTGGTGATCCCCAGCCATAAAATTATTTTCGTTGCTACTTAATAACTGTATAATTTTGCCAGTGTTATGAATTATAATGTAAATATCTGTATTTTCCAGTGGTCTTAGGTAACCCCTGTGAAAAGGTCCTTTGACCCCAAAGGAGTTGTGGCCCACAGGTTAAGAAATAATGGAATAAGGATTTAGAGTCTAGTCTCAGCTTTACTCTTAACTTTATTATGTGGTTGTGTGACCCTGGAGTAATGATTCATTAACTATCCCACAATAGCCACTGTGCTTCAGATCCTCATTGCTTTATTTTTCATCAAACTTTTATTTTGAAATTATCACAATTTTGTCTGTCTCATTTGTACCTCAGTACTCTGAGAATATTCTGTGGGGAAGGAGATACTTGATAAAGCCTTCTGCTTTTGGTAGTTGGAATTAATGCCCTGCTCTCTATGTGTGTTGAAATACTTGTTATGTTCTTCATGTTTTTGTGATTAATTCTGCACTTCTGTGTTGCTGCTGATTAGTTGGCTGATCCTTCAGTGTACTCAGTACAGGCACTCCATCTAGCAGATACTTAGGAAGACCTAAGAGGGCCGATAGGACTTGTGAAGAGAACGAATTTTGGGTAGTGAAGCTAGTGTAGTGATGGCTCTGTTGCTTTCATTTGAGGTCCATTCTTATCCTTCACTGAACTGCGAGAAGCTCTTAAGTACAGGAGTGAGTTCAGACCCTGGGCACACAGGGTCTAATGTCTGTGCCAGATCCCTTTCTGAGATTACATATTCACACCGTTCTCTGTCTTTGTAAATTTCAAATGCACCCTTTACATTTTTTCCCTTACATCATCATACTAAAGAAAAGAATTCCTGACCACAAGCATATGGGTATTTAAAGCTGCAAATAACAGGCATGTCACTTTATCAAAACGTCTGTCCATTTGCCTAAAGGTCCACATTCCGTTACCATATGATGCCGGAAAGCCTGTCTATCATTCAGTCTGTTTACAGAGGCACTTAGGTGAAGAAGGACTGTAGATTATTTTCTCAGTGACTTAGTTTGCATTGTTGGTTTGTGTAGGACCTGTATGGAGAAAGGAAGCAATCTTGGCTGGGTCTCTTGCAGGATGGTGGAGGTGTCTGGAAAGGAAGAGAGAGAACTAATTTCTTAGGGCTTACTGGTTTGCCCACTTGTCCAACCATAACAGTAATGTTGAACTTTCTTATTTGTGCATCCATTCTTTCAGGCCCTTTTTCATCCTAAGTTGGAACTTTTTGGATTTTTATGCTTACTCATTGGTGTTTTGAGATGATAGCTGCAGCAGTGACTAGTAAAGAATGGATTGTTCAGGGCTGGAAGAGAGCACTGGCTGCTCTTCCAATGGGCTTGGGTTCACATCCCAGCACCCACATTAAGACTGTCTGTAATCGCTGGGCGTGTTAAGATGTGTGAGTAAATAAGTGGAAAAAATGAAAAAATAAAATTGATTACAAAAAAAAGAGAATGAATTGTTCATGTTTGTGTTTTTACCCAAGAGTTTTTTGTTATTGTTTGTTTTGGTTTGGTTTTTGAGACAGGGCCTCACTCTGGCAGGTCTGGAACTTACTATGTAAACAAGGCTGGCCGTCAAATTCATAGAGATCCACCTGCCTCTGCCTTCTGAGTGCTGGTGTTTACCACCACACCTGGCCTCCTAGTCAAGATTTCTTAAAAAAATAACTTCAAAATTGAGATTAGGAAATTTCTGTCTCCGAAGCAGTGGGGTTAGGGTATTTATCTTTACCTATACTCTACAGCTGTTATTACAATTCATTCTAAGGGACAAGAAATTGTTTCTTAGTCAAGATGTCTGCCTAGTGGTCTTTGAAACTATAAAGAGGAATAAAAGCTTACTTTCAGTAATTGGGAAGTAGCATAGCAATCTGTACTGCATGATGGAGCCAATTCTGTTTCAAGTTGTAGTATTTATTAGGTTTATAGTCTTTGTCAGGTGTTAGGCTTTGTCTCATTTCTCTCAGTTGTAAAATGAAGGTAATAAAGCTAACTTGCAAGTGTGTGTGTGTGTGTGTACATTTGTGTATATATATGGTCATTGCATGAGTTGTGGAGGTCAGAGGTAGCTATTGAGTCTTCCTTAATTGCTGTCTGTGTTAAAGAGATAGGGTCTCTCACTGAAGGTAGAATTCATCAGTTTGGCTGGATTGTTTGGTTGGTGAGCTCCAGGGATATACTTGTCTCAGTCCCTCACAGTTCCTAGTACTGTGACTTCAGATACATGTACGGTGCTGCATCTTTGTCTTATGTGAGTGTTAGGAATCTGAACTTGGGCTACATGCACTTTGCTGAGTCATCTTCCCAGTCCCTAAAGTTGATTTTCTAATTTTAAATTTAAAAGCATATGTTCATTTATTCGTGTGTGTGTGTGTGTGTGTGTGTGTGTGTGTGTGTGTGTGTGTGTATGTAAGGGACAGTATGTAGGGGAGTGTGTTCCATGGTGTGAATATAGGTTGTTCAGAGACCTAGGTTTTACCAGTCTAATAGGCCTACACCAAACAGTTAGAATTTGAGGACCTAAGTGAGAAAGTAATGGGTGCTAAGTTTCGTGTAGAGATGGAGATGGAGCATCATTTGTAAGGTTACATTTCTGGCATTGGTGCTTGTGGCTGTTGTAGTGAAGATGAAGCTGTGGTACCAGTTCTAGAATCTAGTGAGCTGAAGTAGCTGCAGTTTTTTCACTGGACTAGTTCTTCTTCAGTGGGGCTTTGTGCTTTGTCCTGAAAGTTTAGTCTGAAGCCTTTTTCCCCCCTTCATTTCCATAATTTGTGAGCCACCCAGTACATGTCAGCAAGCTCTTTTTCTACTTACTCCTCTAGGCCTAGTACTTAAAGAACTCTTGGCTGCTGCCTCTGGGACACAGCTGACATGTTGCCTGGTTTTGTCATAAAAGTTTTATTGGTTTACAGTTACAGTGCTCATTTATATATCGTCTGTGGTACCTTTATGCAGAGAAGGCAGAGTTGAGTAGTTGAGACAGAGATGACATGACCAGCAAAGCCTTAAATATTTGGCCTTTTGCAAAAAATTCCCAGTTCCCACTTTAACGGATAATGTTTGCCTCTTGACAGAACACTGTTTGCTTTAACCCAACAGTGAGTGTTTGGGTAGTGTGGAAGTTTTGGCTTGACTTCCATGTTTGTCAGCACAATTTGGCCCTGAATTGTAATGACTGCTTTTAGCATGGGAAGTTGGTAGTATGCTATAATTTTATTTTTATTACTGGAGTAATATGTTATATGTATTTTTATATGCATAAATATTCTGAATGTCATTTAAAAATAGGTGCTAATGTTTATTTTTCCTGAATGTTTTGTTTAAAGGAGTATAAAAAATTATAAAGTATATTTATTCATCCTTACATATCTACTCATAGCTTCTGTAATCTAATGGTAAAAAGAGGAATTCACATATGTTTAGGGACCAGTGGTGACAAACAATGATAATGACAATAATAAGTGAGGAACCAGTGGTTAGTAAGGAATTGATGTTTCTATAAGAATATTTTTTTCTCATGTTTTTTTTTTCTGTATTTTGCTGCTTTGGATCAGAAGTATTTTCAGCTATATGTAGTAGAAAACCTAGCAGTAATTTAAAAATGTAAAAATTAAATTACTCAAGGAGGAAGGTGTTTGGTGGTTGGCATGGGCTCAAATACATTGGAAACTAGGTGCTTTGATGTCTCTACTCGCCAACTTTACAGCATTGGCTTTCAGATGTTGTGCTGTGACATCCTGGGTAAATGTCTGGGTACTAGAGCTCCACAAAGCATGTTTGAGGAAGGAAGAACCAGGGAAAGGCAGAATGAGGCAAAGGAGAGTCAGCACCACTTCTGTTTCCTACTTTACAATTAAGAGTAACCATTTCCCTTGAATTCATAAAGAACTTCCTGACTAGAACTGTGCTGTGTGAGCACATTATGTTAAGGTGGGCTGGGGAAAGAGTATAGATGCTTTTCAGTTTAAAAGGATGGGCATATGTCCCCATAAAGCCGTCATATTATATTTATTTATTTAAGATCTTTTTGGTCTGTGTGCATGTGTTTGAGTGTGGGTACATGTCTGCTGTTGCATGTTGTGGAGGTCAGAGGACAGCCTCAGTTGCCAGTGCCCACCTTGTTTTGAAACTTGGTCTCTCTTGTTCACTGTTGCCCAGGACAAGTTAGCTGACTAGTGAGCTTCTGGTAATTCCGTTATCTTTACCTCTCATTTCCCTGTTGGGGCATGCTGGGATTACAGATGTATATGCTACTGTATCCATCTTTTCTCATGTGGATTCTGGGGATCTGAACTCAGGTTCTTAGGATGGAACAGCAAGAGCCATCTGCCAAGCTCCTTTTCTCCCTCCTTCCCACCTTCCTCCCCTTTATCTTTGCCTTGTTTGTTGGTTTGTTTTTTGAGGCAGGGCGTCATGTAGCCCAAGAAGTTCTCAAGTCATGCAGCCAAGGATGACTCTGAGCTCCTGTTCCATCTGCTTCTGTGTCCTGAATACTGGACTTACAGGCTTGCTCCACCATAAAGATATTTTAAATAGAAAATATTATAAAATTAAAAGTACATTTAATGCCTCTAACCTACTGAACATAATAGTATAGCACCACAGTGCACTGTATAGTATCAGTTGCTTATTCTTGTTGCCTTGAGACAACATATGGTATCATACTGCATACAGTAATCTGAAAGATCAAAATAAAAAATATGAAGGACATGTTCTACAGACTATGAATCACTGTTATGCTAGCTGTGCTAGCTGTGGTGGAGAATGCCTGTAATCCCAGCACCTGAGGAGTGGAGGACTGAGAATTTAAGGTTAGCTTGGGCTATATAGCATGAATGTGTGTGGTAGTTTGAATGAAAATGCCCCAGTAGACTCCTAGGGAGTGGCACTATCTGGAAGTGTGGTCTTTTTGGAGTAGGTTTGGCCTTTTTATGGAGGAAATGTGTCACTGGGGGGGTTGCTTTGAGGTTTCAGAAGATCAAGCTAGCCCTAGTGGCTCCTTTCTCTTCCTGCTGCCTGCGGAATCAAATGTAGAATTCACAACTACCTCTCCAGGACTATGTCTGCCTGTACTCTCCCATATTTCCTACCATAACAATAATGTACTAAACTTTTGAAACTGGTAAGCCAGCCTCTGTAGGGGTTAGATAAATTAGATTTAGAAAATATATAGGAGTTTCTGATACTGTCTCTTAATTCGGGGCCTGAAGAGCATTATCAGCACGAAGTCAGCAAAAACAGGAAAGACTTAATAGACTGAAAAACAAGGTTGAAGTCAGGAAAAACAGGAAAGACTCAATAGACTTGAAGAAACAAAGTATCTGGCCTGACATTGTTTTCAGCTGCTAAGTGGGCGGAGCCCAAATTAAGCTGAAACAGAGTTCCTCCTATTTGAGGACAGTGCATGGAGCCCAGATAAAGAAGAAGAGGCCCCTGATGCTAGAGAGCTCCAAGAGTCCTGCTGAAAAAAGGGCTGGCCATTGATGGCCAGCTCTCTCCCTGAAGCAGAAAGAAGCCGGTGAGCAAAGAAAGCCTGAGCAAGACACAAAAGGCCAAGGACTGGACCCTGTGGCTCAGCTTTTGCCTGGAGGGGTTTGATCTGTCTGATCAGTGGCCTAGGGGAAACTGTGCCTGGCTTTAAGGACTGAGGCAGAGCAGCTGAGTTCCTGATTCAAAAGAAGTAAGTTGGCCTGCAGACGGCTGGGGTCTCCCACAGAGAAGAAAGCATGAAACCTTATTTAAGGTGAGACTGCAATAACCAACTTACCCTGACGAACCTGCATCTGAGAGATCCAGAAAAAGGACTGCTAAGTGCGTTAAAGAATCTACGACAAAGACTGTGTTCCTGACGACTGAGGACCTGCCCCAGAGACTGTATCATTCTAAAAGGTTCTGAAAGTAGTTTTTATAATTATCAATAGGTTTAGTGGATAGGTTAAAGGGGTTGTAGGAATTTATAGGATTAACAGATAAGAAATTGTTGGTGTTTGTTATAAGTGAATTTAGTAATAAATAAATAAGTGTTAAATAATAATTTAAAAGATCGGTTACAAGCCTCAATTAAATGTTTTCTTTTATAAGAGTTGCTGTGGTCATGTTGTCTGTTCACAACAATGAAACTCTAACTAAGACAGCCTGTCTGGAAAAATAATTGTAGTCTATATCTTTCCATAGTAACGTGTGGTGGTGTCTGCTTTTTACTGGATCTTTTTAACATAGAGGTGAGAAAAAGTATTAACAAAGACTTTTAGAAAGTCAGAATGACTATTTGAGTAGACTTTTCTAAGGACCATAAATAGAAGTGACTGTTCTGTTTGAGGAATTCTGTCTGGGAAGCCTTCATAGATGGATGACATTTCAGCTGAGCCTAAGAACAGGCAAAGTAGACAGAAATGGGTCAGAAAACATTTTGTTGCCGTATCTTCCCTGATGGTTAGTTGGAGATGATCTTATCTCAGAGACTGTCCATATCATTATTTGACCCTCTGATTACTGGAATATTTTTGCAGAATTCTTCATTCCCTTTCTCCTCACCTTCCTCTACTTTTTGGTAGAAGAGCACAATGAGGAAAGACTCACTCTTAAGACATTTCTTGCACAGTTCTTTCTTAGTCTTTAGAATTTTCTGTAGGTTCTTTCTGACAAAAATACAACCCGTCTGTATAGTGTTACTTGTATTTATGTTTTCATGGCTTACCATCTGGTATTGGATAACCAGTTGATATGCTCTTCCTCAAGGAAGACTGTTTCTTCTGTTCTCAGAATTAGTTGATAGGATTGGGTTTTATATAGTAAAAGTGGAGTCAAAGATGAATCAGACTTTTGACTTAGTAACTTTAGGAATTGAGTATGGAACATTTCCTTCTAGCCTCAGTCAGCCCTTGGCTCTCAGCTGGTGGCACTGTTTTGGGAGGTTCTGGAACCTTTAAGAGATGAGGCCTAGCTGGGTTGGTCACTAGGGACAGGCTGACAGTTTATAGCCTGGCCCTGGTTTCAGCCGCATGATCCTCTTGCCTCCCCCTCTTTAACATATCCTAACAGCATGCTCAACCACAAAGCTTAGTGCTTCTTGTCTGCTGGTGCAATGTGACTAGTCTCTGAGATGTGACCAGCTGCAAGCTCTGTCAACCAAGGCTGAGCTCTAGCTTCCATGGCTCCTGTGTCTTGAAACTGTGAGCTAAAATAAATCCTTCCCCCTCTAAATGGCTTTTTGCCAGGTATTTGGTTGCAGCAATGAGAACAGTAACTAACATAGAAACTGAAAGAGCAAAAATGCCATTTATTGAAGTAAGGAGATAACTGAAAGAGGAAGAGACTTTGGACCTAGTGTGCCTGATGACACAGTTTTGTCTCCAGTCCTCACAGTTACTTGCTGCTGGAGAGTAAGAACTGGTTCTTCGGATCTTTGCATACATAGCACTGTATCTGGTGTGCAGGACATATTCTTGAATGGTGACTGAATGATGAGATTTTATTATTTCCATGAATGATCAGACTATTTCCTAAACAGGTCATGTTCTTCTCTTTGGGGCCCTATAGGTAATCTCAGTACCTTTGTCTATGAAAATTCTATCTCTTCATTAGTGCTGGGAGGTCAGCTTTTCTTTACCTGTCAATACCTGAGATAATTTCTAAAGTTCATCTTGGCTTATAGTTTTGAAGTTTTGTTCCTTTTGGGCCTGTGGTGAGGCAGCACACCATGTCAGGGAGTGCACTGTAGAGCACAGCCATTCCCCTCATGGTTAGGCAGCTTAGATGGGGAAGAACAATGGGCTGGGTCCCCTCATCTCCATCAAGAGCACATCTCTTACAGCCATAAAATCTCCTACTAGGCCCTACCTGTTCCAGGCCCCACCACTTCCCAACAGCATCAAGCTGGGGACCAGGCCTTTGACACACGAACATTTGGGTAAATTCTAGATCCAAATTGTGCTAAACATTCAACCCAAGTATTGCCTCTTCCTTGAGGCTTTCCCTCATTCTTCGTGTTTTCCTTCTCTGTTCTGGCTGTGTTGCAAGTATATTTTGATTTATGTGACTTTGTGATTGGCTGCTGCTAAACAGATTTTCCATTTGTTTCTTTTTGTTTGTTTTGTTTATTGATGCAGAGTTTCTTGAATCTGAGGCTGGCTCCAAACTTACTGTATAGTGGAAGATGTCCTTGATGGTCCTCCTGCCTCCACCTTTCATGTGTTGAGATTATGGTTTTGTTGCTGGGATTACAGGCATATGCCACCATACAAGGTTTTATAATAGAATTTTAAAATTGGTAGTGCGATGCCTCCAGCTTATTTGTTTTTTGGTCTTGTGCTTCTGTACTATTTAAAATATTTTGAAAGCTATTATTTATATAGATAATAATAAATAATGTTATTTATTAGTATTCACTCTTCTTCATTTCAGAAAGTGCCCTTAGTTGGACTTGCCATCTAATTACTTCATGAAAGAATGGCACATTACATGGTTGTTTTATACCAAAATTATCATTGTTGACTTTCTCATATCTTTAGCGTAGTATCAGAACATTATAATTTCCATTTAGCATGTTTAAAATTGTTTGTGGTTATAAAAGAAAACCAATTCAAACTCTATAGCTACTCCAGTCAAGGTCCACAGCTTATAAGAATAATTTGTCAATTATTTACTTTGTAAATAAAAGGATTATATAATAAATGTAAGAAAGTTATTGCACACAACTGCTAAGTTATGTAGATTTCATTAAGTCATATGTTATCTCTATTTAATTTCTGTTTTCAAACATAAAGCCTTATCTTTAAAGTCCTTTCTCCTACCTCATTCAGTTCTGTTTTCCCCTTACTTTCTTATTGTTTGTTTTAGAGACAAGATGTCACTATGTATCTCTGTCTGTGTATCCTGAGTGCTAGAATTGTAGGTGTGCACAACCACACCTGGCATCTTCTCTTTCTATCCTTGATCATAAGCTGTTAGTCTTCAGTAATAAATAAAACTGTTGGCCTCTTATCAGCATGCCTCCTTCCAAGTCCTGTGTGTCATCAGAGGGAGCTAAGGTTTTTTTTTTTAGGATTATTAAATATTTTAATTTTTTCTTATTTTAAAAACTTAATTAAAATATGATTATACAGTTCCCTCCTCTATTCCTCCTATCCTTAATGGGAAAGGAACCAAGTTTTCTGTACCAGTACTGAAAGTGAGAGGGGGCAAAGTGGAGGGGGGTGACAATGACATTTGATTACGTGTGTTACTTATCTATAAAAATAGTGCTTTTATACATAATTTTTCAGAATTGAAAGCTAAAATAAACTATCTGAATTTCCAAACTATGTGATGGACTTTTTTGTTTCTTCTACTTAATTCTACATATTTAGTTGTCTAATACATCATTTTCTTGTCTGTATGTTTGAGTTTTTTGTTTTTGTTTTGTTAGAGTCTCCCTATGTAGTTGTGCAGTCCTGGCTGGCCTGAAACTTTATGTAGACCCAGAGATCCTCCTGTTTCTGCTCCCTGAGCACTGGAATTAAAGTTGTGTCTTACCATGCCTGGCCTTCTTGTGACTTTCTTTTTTTGTTTTTTTGGTGTTTGTTTGTTTGTTTTTTAAAGATAGGGTCTCATGTAGCCCAGGCTTGCCTAACTTACTTTGTAGCTGAGGATAACGTTGAATTACAGATCTTCCTACCTCTTCCTCCCAAATGTAGGAATAACAGGTACACGTGTCACTTTGCCTGGATTACTTTTTAGTCATCCTAAGTATGTTGACCTCCTCTGTTGGTGATTTCCTGTAGATAGAGGTAATTTCTTCATCGTGTTTAATCTCTAAAACCTAGAACATTCAAGAGCACTTGATGAACTTGGGTCTGGTGGTTCAGGCATGTAAGTAATCCTAGCTACTGGGGAGGTTGAGGCAGGAAAACCACAAGTTTTCCTGAAGCAGTTCAAGGCCTGCCTGAACTACTGAGCTAGTTCAAAGATAGCTCAGACAACTTAGTGTCATCCTGTTTCAAAAAGTAAAAATACAGAAATTGATAGAGATAGGGCTGTATTTCATTGGTAAAAGGCTTGGCTGGCATCAGGCCTGAGCCCTGAGTTCACTTCCCAGTACTGCAGAGAGACAAAAAGAGCTCATGGTGTTTGATAAATATTTCAAAAAGCTGAATAATTAATATTTTTGTAGATTTGTAGATGATAATGAATAGAACAGAAAGCCAGTGTGCTAGATTATAGATTGAATAGATGCCCTGAAATTGACAAAATGAAATTTAAGAGGACTGTTAAAATCTGTATTTTAAGTCTCAAAGAAATGGCAACTGAAGAAGACCTAGCATGATGCTACTCTTATGAAAATGATGCTTTGGGCTGCCTAAGTTCAATGTCATCCAAAGGTATTGTAGTGGCTAAGACTTTAATGTAGCTTTTTAATTAATAGAAGTACTAAGTATAATTAAAGGCGGTAGTAGTGCTGTATTCTGATAGTAGACAGTGTATTTAAGAGTAGTTCCTTGGGGTCATTGGAAACAGCTTTGTGTTTAGTAAAGGTTGCCCTAGAACACCAACACTAGAAGTATAGTTTGCATGGTTCACAGTCTGTTGTGAGATAAACAGAAATTGAGACATATTTAGCTACTTAATTTGACAGTCATTTTATGTCTAATGGATTTTGTTAAAAAGAAAGCATATTTTATCTATGTGAGTTTTTTCTTAATACTTCCCTTTTATAATCATTTGCA
This sequence comes from Lophiomys imhausi, assembly GCA_907164525.1. Classification (NCBI taxonomy): domain Eukaryota; kingdom Metazoa; phylum Chordata; class Mammalia; order Rodentia; family Muridae; genus Lophiomys; species Lophiomys imhausi. The sequence continues at coordinate 24,263,803 of CAJQZJ010001826.1, read as the reverse complement.
GTGCAGTTATAGGTTTATTTGTGCAGAACATGCATCAAGCCACCTACAGCTTTTAGTTTCCTTTATTATCAGAATTGTGCAATACAGTTGGTTAAACCAGTATTGAATACGTAATTATTAGTGAAGTCTGTCATTTGAATTAGTTTGCTCTTTCTGTTGTGTAGTTTTGTGGGTTTTGATAAATGCATAATGTCATGTATTTATTACTACAGTAGTGCATGTCTCTTTAAAAATGTCCCGTGCTTTACATATTTATTTGTTTTTTGTTTTGTTTTGAGACAAAGTTTCTCTGTATATCAGCCCTGGCTGTCCTGGACTCACTTTGTAGACCAGGCTAGCCTTGAACTCACAGTGATCTGCCTGCTCTGCCTCCCGAGTGCTGGAATTAAAGGCATGTGCCACATGCCTGGCCGTACATATTTATTTGTTAAGCCTTCTCTTCCCACACTTTTACTGTTTTTATGGTTTACCTTTTCTAGGCTATCCTGTGGTTGGAATCATGCAGTGCTTTTTGAATGACTTCTTTCACTTAGCAACCTTCATTTAAGGTTTTGTCATTGTAGTTCCATAGTTTCTTTTTTAGATATGCTATTGTATGGACTTACCATAGTGAATTCGTTTTCTGACTGAAGATTGTCTTGATTGCTTCCAGTTTGGGGATTTGTGTGTACAAGGGGGTCTTTTGGGAGGGTCTATAAACAATTTCATTTCATTTGGGTATATACCTAGCTATTCAGTTGCTGGATTGCTTAGTAAGCCTATATTTAGTTTTGTAAGAAACTGCCAAGTTATCTTATAAAATGACTGACCATTTTTTATTCCAGCAGCATTGAGAGTTCCTGTTGTTTCATGTTGTCTTCAGTATTTGGGACTTTAGCATTGTCTTAGGAATTAGTAGTATCACATCATTGTTTAAATTTGGAGTTCTCTAATGGCATATCATGTTGAGTATCTTTTTGTATGATTATAGTCTTTGGTAAAACATTTCTTCAAATCTTTTGTCTTCACCTGCCTTTTAAGACAAAGTCTTACCATGTAGCCTAAATTATGCTGGAACTCATGATCTACCTGCTTCAGCTTCCTAAGTGCTCTCTCACTGAACTAATAACCCCAGCTATTTTTGTTCCTATTTATTTAACTGCCTACCTGTCTGTTACCTACCTACCTACCTACCTACCTATATCTATCTATCTATCTATCTATCTATCTATCTATCTATCTATCTATCT
>CAJQZJ010001826.1:24242574-24260882 GCA_907164525.1 Lophiomys imhausi | reverse complement strand
TGTGTGTGTGTGTGTGTGTGTGTGTGTGTGTGTGTGTGTGTGTAAGACTGCATCATATGTCATGGTGTGCATGTGGAAACCAGAGAAAACCATGTAGGAAGGAATTGGTTTTCTTTACCCCGTGTCCGAAGGATGGAGCTCAGGTCAGCAGTCTTTGTAGCTAGTTCCTCTTTACTTGCTGATTCACCTTACAGGTCCCAGTTTTGTTTTGTTTTCTTTTTCTTTTTAATGTAGAAATTCCCCGCTCCTTTTCCAAATACTGTAAATACTCAGGACCTCAAAAGGTGAATAAAAAAAGAGCTGAGTTCTTTTCTGTATAGAGTATTTTCTATGCAGTTAGACTAATTTGGGTACACTGAGTGGAGGTGCAGACATCTGCCAGGGAAGATGGCTGCCTATTATACAAGTCAGGTTTCCTGGTGGTCACCTACTCTTTGGAGTTAGTATAAAGATGACCAACAGTTATCTGTTGAAAACAAAACAGAGATAAATAAGAGGACTAAAAAGAAACATAGGCTTAGGAGTCAGACCATAATATATACATGGTCATGTCATTTACTGGACATGTGACCCTGGAGAAGTCACTGTGTTTTCTTATCCATTGTTTCCTGTCTTATACCTGGTCTGCTGTGTTGCTTTCAAGCAGTATCTTCAGAATGTGTTATTTCTTTTCATCTTAGACATTTGTTTAAAATCCTTCTGTTTTCTGTTGCCTGTAGCTCTGAAAGATTCTATTAACTGTGTTCTTGCCCATACTCCCTTCCATTGACCAGGGATCTTTTACAAATGTCAGTTTTTGTCATTGTGTTTTTCCAGAACCCTTATGTTGCTGATATCTGGAGCAGAATCTAAACTTATGAGCAAGTGAGATAGGTCAGTGAGTAAGTAAAGGCATGGACAGCAAGCCTGACAACCCGAGTTTGAGCCCTAGGACGAGTAGAGTAGAAGGAAAAGACTGATTCCCACAAATTGTCCTCTGATCTCCACATACATACCATGGCACACATGTGCCATACCCATACCAAATAAAGAGGTGTAAATAACTGAAAACCTCTAGACTTATTAATTATGGCCTAGAAGAGATAATCTACATAACCTGACTCCACTCGTGTGTCTCAAAGGCAAGGGATGAGTCAGATGAGTGTGGTGAGTGATGAGAGATACTGTCTCCTGGGAGGATTTGGAAATAGGTAAAGGTACATTTTAGTATTTCAGCCTAAGGAGACACCCTTTATTTCGAGGGGGCAGTCAGTTGTTTAATGTTTTATCCAGCTCCAGTTCTGTCCTAGTGACTGGTATCTAGCAGGTGCTTAAAAAGTTCTGAGATCACATTCTTTCCTAGGAACCCAATTCTGACTCCATAAGACTGTGAAATACATATAGGGTTGTAAAGTGCTGGGACACATAAAATAAACAGCCCTTAACAAACAGTAACTTGCTGAGCTTTCTTTGTTCAAAGGAGTGGGTGTTTGGTATAGGTTCTCCTAGTATCTTTCATGGGACACCTTTTAGAGAGCTAGCAGAAGAGATACATTTCCACCTCTCCATTCTAGTCTGAATGAATCTTGAATCTGATTTGAGGAGGTCTAAGAAAGACTCCCTCAATACCAGGCTGTAAAACTAAGGCACTGGTTTTCATGGGGTACAAGAGGATTCTGGCAGACTCAAGAACAGCTGTTCTCAGCCTGTGGGTTACAACTTATTGGGGTTTACCGAACTACCCTTTCACTAGGGTTGCCTAAGACCATCGAAAATATCAGATGTTTATATTATGATTCATAACTAGCAAAATTACAGTTAGCAACGAAAGTAGTTTTATGGTCGAGGGGATCACCACAACATGAGGAACTGTATTAAAGGGTCGCAGCATTAGAAGGTTGGGAATCACTGCTCTAAAAAGCCTGCCTGACACCTCTTGTTGGAGCTTGAGGTGGGAGAATAGCAGAGACAACCAGAACGTGGGAATGTAGCTGTTTCCCGCCCCTCAGCTCCACTTCAGCAAGAAGCAGGCGGGGACAGTGCTCTCCCCGCCTCCTTCCCTCCTTTTCTCTGCTTCTCTCTCCTTCCCCGCCCCTTCACTGAGCTGCTGTGTCTTTGCTGCCGCCCTACGAGGGCCTGAGTGTGCTGCGCCTCGGAAGCTGGGAGGCTGTGCTCTGCGCCCAGCCGAATCCAGCCTGTTAGGGTGGTTCAGCCCAGGCTTTGTCCCAACTGCTGAGCAGGGAGAGGTGCGGCTCTGCGACAGATACACAAGATCTTCAGAGATGCTGGGCCCTGCACCCCCCGCCAGGTAATGCTGGCTTTCCCTGGGCCTGGCACAGCTAGGCTGAACTGGGGTAGTAGGAGGGGGTGTCTTGCTGCCTTCCGGGAAGGGAATGGGAAGAACATTACATTTCATTTACCTTAAGGGACTTTTAATGAGGGAAGGGCCTGAGGGTGGGACCTTGAGATAAGCCCACTCTGGGCTAGGCCTGTGCTGGAATTAGATATCTGACTGGGGAAGCTTATGAAGGGGAAGCTGGATTTTTGGGGAACTGCGTGCCTCAGTCAGGGGCCCCACTCCTTTGTATTCACACTTCTGCTTGGTGGCCAGGGTGATGGTTTTCTGTGTCTTGGTTTAGCTGCCGTCTTACTGGGACCAGGGATGCTGTTCTCTTTTTGGAGATGAAGTGAAGATAGGAGACCCCTGCAGCTGTTCCGGTTTAGGCAGTCTCTGTGAGCCTCAGTTTCCTTATTTGAAGAGAGGGGCTTACCATTCTCTTTGTAGCTGTGGCTTTCCTAGGCTGTCAAATTACCTTGGAAAGATGCACTAGGTAGAAACAGAGGACCCCGCCTTCTGTATGCATCTTGCTGCTGGTCCGCTTAGAACCAGTGACTTCAGAGCAAGACAGGCTGAAAATGCTGATGCTTATGTTGGAGACAAGTGGAGCTATGTTGAGTGTAGGGAGGTGGGATTGAGAAGAAACAGGTGGAAGTATACTACTATTTTTCTCTGCACTGGACAATTCTTTGATACTTAGACCACTGCTATAAACTAGGCTGTCTTCTCTGGACCACTGTTATTGACCTGCTAAGTAAATGATAGACCTTGAGACTGTGTAAGTCTTAATCACTGTAATTCATTCCTTTATTATCTGGCATCAAGAAATACAAATACTAACGTATGTTGATTATTTCGGGCCTTCTTTCTCATCTTGGTTTCAGCAGAGCTATGCATTTCCCCTGGCAAACCTTCTCCTTCCTTTTTTTCCTTCCTCCTGCTGGTCATTTTTCCTTGCCCGCCCCCTCACCTGTTTTCCTACCTCACCATTTGCCTTTCTTCCTTTCCTTGTCCTCATGCTTTCCACTTCTCTCTTTTCCCTCTGTAACTGGGGTTCTTTTTTGTTGTTGACTTTGTTTTTTTTGTTTGTTTTCTTTTCTTCCCTGATCCTCTTCCTCTTGGCTAAGGTTTTCTTCTCTTTTCCTTTCATAATTTTTGATTGTGCTTTCTCGTTGGTAGTAGGTTGCTGGTTTGCAGGGACCTTTGCTGTGATGTTTGTAAGGTCCAAACGTTCTAGCTTCCGTGTTGCCAGGCTCTCTCCTTATTGCCCTCAGGCTGGGTTTTGAGACTTCCCAGTAAGCAACCATTCTTCCTGGATTTTTTCCCCATCTTTTTCCTTGAGAGCAAAGAGAATGTGAGCAGAAGGGAAAAAGCACAATAGGAAGTCAAGAGCTTTGAAGGCTTGAGCTGGAGAACAAGTACAAATACAGCTAGAGAAGAGACCTTACTGAGAGCCCCTCATTGAGGTGAGGGGCTGGGACCCAGAGATGGGTGGTGTGGGGGAAAGCACAGTCGGATGAAGAGGAGAAAGTGAAGTCTTGGGGCAAGGGAGAGTATTCTTTTGAAGAAGAAGGTGGCTTTGGCATCAAGATAGAGGTTATTTGGGGGGTGGGGTGGGTAAGGGTAGCTGTTGAAGGAAAGACTATGGATATGTAAGGGATGAGGTTAATTCTTTCTACCTCCTGATGGTAGGCTCTCTGAAGTGGTTATTTTTGCTCTGCATCCCCCCACCCGCCCCCCGGCAGTAAAGTGGGAGAGTGAGAGGGGAAACAGATGAGACTGACACGGTTCAGGATTATTGTTTCATTGACACTATCTAGAATATGCAATGTGTATGTGCGCACACACCCCCACACACACCCGTGCATGTACACCTGGTTTCAATGTGGTATCCATCCATTATTAAATGTTCTCTCTGGCTGGTGAGATGGTTCAGCAGTTAAGGGCACTTCACATGTTCCCTATGGTAGAAGGAGAGACCAGCTCCTACAAGTTGTCTGATATAACATGCATTCACCACTGTCCCAGCACATACACAAATAAATAGATGTAATTTTAAAAATAAATATTGTCTCAGTCATCTATACTATGTTAGTTATGGTTCTGGTTGCTGTGTACTGGTGGTTTTTAAAAGAGGGAGTTAGATTCAGTTGCTTTGTTCAGATTCAGGTTAAGAGATGTGCACCCTCATTTGATAGTGTAGAGGGAAGCTCAGAGCTATGATGATACAGTAGAGGAAGACTACGGTTCAACAAATCAGTGGCAGGGCTGCATTGCAAACTCAAATTTTCTTTAATTGTGATATGAATTTGCTTAGGCCATGTGACATTATGTGCATGTTGTGTTGTGTATGAAGAGTTTTCTTGTTTTTTCTGTCTTTGGGATTAAAGTATAGATATTACTGAGATAGGAAACACATTTACATGTCGTAGGTTATTATGCCATAACCAAACAAATTCTCAGTGCTTTGGAAAGAAGCAGACTTTGTCCCTGTTCATTTCTGGCTCCAGGCCATTTAGGTGACTCACTACTGAGCACCCTATCTGAGTTATTTGATTCCTTTCTCTTCCCTATTTACTTAAATTCAATTTCTGGCACAAGATAGAGTTGAGAGACTAGATAGGCTAGGTGTTTCCTTCACTGACCTCTTTAAGATAGGAATATTGCACCCCCCTGTAGGGCTGGTGAGGATCCAGTACAGCAGTGAATGCATGGACACACTTTGCAGTGATGTGCCTATATTCTTGTTATTGTTCCTGGATGCATTCTTAAAACACTAAGAAAATGCTCTGATGCTGTAGCCCAGAAGCCCAAGGATGCAACTGGGAACTCTAAAGTTTGAGTCTCGATTCTTGGTGAATAAAAGGAAAAAAAAAAGGGGGGGGGAAATAGATAGAAAAGGCTTTTAGGATTGATAATTAAGCTCCATGCTCAAAATGGAGGTCAACTGGTAATCAAATGTTTTATTCAGGTCAGAGAGATGGTAGGAGGCTAGTATAAAAGATTGTATTTTGAGTAACTCTTTATGATAGACAAATAAAGGAGAAAGTAATTAAGGTCAAATCTTTGTTTTAGTAGTTACTGGTTGCCTGCTTGTTTATCTGAGTTTCATATATAAAATGAAAGATATTTATATTAACATTGTAAAGTTTATTATAAAGCTTAAAAGTAATTTCATAAAAACCCCAAAATATATGGGGCTGGAGAGATGACTCAGTAGTTAAGATCATTGGCTACTCTTCTAGAAGACCTGGGTTCAGTTCCCAGCACCCACATGGCAGCTCACAACTGTCTGTAATTCCATTTACAGGGAATCTGGCACCTAAACACAGACATACATGCAGGCAAAATATCAATTCACATAAAAAATAAATAAATTAAAAAAATAAAGTTTGCACAGTTGATACTTAATAGCTATACTTATCTTTATCCTGCAAAAATAAATTCTAAAGTGACCTCTTATGAAAACTTTTCTTTACTGTTGGGCCTCTCTTCTGCATTCAGTGGTGGCACTTGCTGTTGTTGTATTGTTATGTGGATTTTTTATTCTTTTCCTCCTGTTAGTCTGTGCATTCATTTGAAGGCAAACTCAGGATCTACTAAATTTAAGAGTCTGCTGAGTGCCTTATTAGTTGCTAGATGTATGTTAAAATAAGAAATTTAGTTGCTACTGTTTATTAAGGAGATGTGTAATAAATGAGTATAAACATAGTTCTCTCTGCACTTCCTCTCCTCTCTTCTGTCTCTTTGTATTTTCTTTCTCCTCTCTCTGTGTGCATGTGCTTTCTCTCTCTGCCTCCAGTAAACCCACCTTTATACTTTAAAGAAATGTGATAGTTGCTGTGATAATCAAGAGTGCCTTTGTGGTCATGTTAAGTCCAACAGTCTTTGAGACAACTCCACCTGCCACTCTTACCAGTACCTGTAACTTAACAGAAGTATAAGTAGAATTGACTGTTTGGTCAAAAGGTAAAAACTTGGTGTCACCAACAATAAGGGTGGTATGTAAGGCCTTTGGGCTGGCTGAGGTCATCTTGAGGAGAATGTATTGTATGAGTAAAGGGGTTTAGAGTCTTGGATGTGTGAATGATACTGAAAGAAGAATACACAGAGGGGAGAAGAGAAGATGGAATGATAGAAGGGAAAGAGAATCCAAGAAAGTATTGAGGAGAACTGAGAATACTTATATTGACTGCTGATGAGAAATTGAACAAGATAAGGACAGAAAAGTGACCATTAGATTTTTCAAGATGGAAATGATTGGCAATCTTGACAAGAATACTTTTGGTGAAAGAGGAAGGATGTACTTGGCACAGAGTGGGAGGTAGTGGAGATACTGCTTTAAATATTAATAGATAATTCTTTTGAGAAGCTCTGCTTCTGAGGGCAAGCAAAGACATAAGTCGTGGTTGGAAGAGGATGTTGGTGTCAGAGGAGAGTGCACACTCATGTAGGATATTGTATAGTGTTTGTATATGATTCTAGTTATTCTTGGATCAGGTAAAGGGAATCATGCAGTTACAATTTTGAATTTACTTTTGAATTACCTTTGAATTACTGTCTACCTGTATTCTTCTATGTAGCTGTGATTTTTGTAACTTCTTAATGGTTTCTCCTTTCTTATTGTGCTTTTTAAGACCCCACACAATCAGACTATTGCACCAATTTCCAGTTTTTCTGTCTCATTCCTGCCTCCCCCTCTTTCTGTCTGGTATTGGAGCTCAAACTCAGGTCTGTAAACAAACTAGGCAATCACTATCCCAGAATTTGTAGCATTACTCACATACTCTCAGTGTCTTGACACATTTTTTTTTCCTTGCCTTTTTGCTATTCTGCTGCCCAGTATGTATATTTCCATGTTCTATATTTGTATTTATTATGATATCTGCTTAATGCTTAGAATGGTCATCTTCTGCATATTATTAAAATTTGTCATCTCTTTTTGTTTATTTGCCTATTGGTTAGTTTTTCAAGGCACAGTTTTTCTTTGTGGCCCTGGCAGTCCTGGAACTACTCTGTAGACCAGGCTGGCCTCAAACTCAGATCCGCCTGCCGCTGCCTCCCTAGTGCTGGGATTAAAGGCGTGCACCACTGCTACCCCTGCCACCACCATCTGGCTGTCATCTCGTTTCTTAACCACTGAGCCATCTCTCCAGCCTTTGTCATCTTATTTAATTCAAGTCTTAAATGTTTCTTCCTCAAAAATCCTGTCCTGATCAACCCTGGCCCCATACTTACACATGTATATGTACTTGACACTGTTTTATTTAATTGCTTATTTTTTCTCTATATCTCTTACTAGACACATAATTTCTGCAAGCATAAGAATTTCATTGTACTCAACTAGATTAGTACAAGTACAATGTAAATGCACAACAAAGTATTTGTTAAATGACAATATATCAAATGACTAAATATATCAAACAGAAGGAAAGCTTGGTGTAATTGAAAGGTCATTCCAAGAAGAAGTTAGGCAAGCAAAGAGTATAGGGAAAAGAAAGTTTTTGAGGGGAAAAATGACATCATAACTTAATTATGACTAGAAGGAAGAAGAATATGGTTGCATATGCAAGAAGGCATGTTTTGGGGGTGGAAAATGAGTGAGTGTGCTTGCGTGCCTGCGTGTGTGTGTGTGTGTGTGTGTGTGTGTGTGTGTGTGTATGTATGACTATACCACGTGGGTCACAGGGATCAAACTCGGATCATTAGGCTTGGCAACATGACTTTACCCTCTTAAGTCATCTCTCTGGGTTTGGATATTTGAGAGACTGACTAGGCATGGAAAGAAGCCAAAGTGAGGATTGTAGAGACTGGTAAGTAGTTTATTGGAGCTCAGAGTGAAGTTTCAGAATTTTAGTGGAAATTCTTGAACTAGCTAGCTATTGTGTTTAGAGTATATGTTATATATTTGGTGGTCAGATCCTGGGTGTGTATTGGCTAACTTGAACCTCGGGTAAGAAAATGAAGTGGCCAGGGTGTTGACAGCGTCATCATTGTGACTATTGAAGTCATTCAGCTACAGCGACTTTAGATAGGGGTGAAGAAGCAGACAAATCAGGAACTGAGTGAGAGTGGCTAGGAAATGAGTAGTAAGTACAAAGCAGTGTGATAGAGCCAGCAGAGGTGACTCAGACAAAAAGTCTTTTCACCAGATGGAGGTAAAGAAATGGTTTGCAAATAGCTCTGAAAATTAAGGAGAAAGTCTGTAGGATGAGTGTGAAAGAAAAGACAGCATCCAGTTTTTTTTGGGGTAGGGTGGGAGCTGCAGTGGCAGCTAGAGAAGTCTCTTCAGGTGGTAGGCAGGTTTCTTTTAAAAAGCATGCAGAAGGGAGCTAGCCAGTAACCAGTGGAAAGTTTCAACAAAAATAGTTGAAGAGTTTGAATCAGCAGAAAGGGGTAAAGAGAAGGGAGGTGAGTGTATGTGTATGTCTCTGTGTGTGTGTTCTAAGTACCTAAGTACAGAGCAAGATTAAGTGAATTTTAAGTCTTTGTTTTGTTGTGTTTTTTTTTTTTTTTTTTTTTTTTGAGACAGAGTTTCTCTGTGTAGCCCTGGGTGTCCTGGAACTCACTTTGTAGACTTGACTGGCCTTGAACTGGCCTTAAAGGTGTGCACCACCATGCCCAGCGAATTTTAAGTCTTTTACTTCAAATCTCTGCCATTTCCACATCTTTGTTGTCTCTCATTTCTCTTAACTTTAGGAAGCTTTTCAATATAACCCTCTGTCTTATTCTGTCTTAAATTATAATTAGTGGCTAAAGAGTACTCTTAAGAGAATCAAAATAATTAAGAAGTTAGTCATGCCCTTATCAATATTTAAGTTAGTAAGCTTAGGAAAATTATATACCCTGATAGGTTTCAGATTCCTTTAAAATAAAGGCTTGGAATTGTTGGACTCTTGAGGAGCCTTCCAGTGTCTGTATGCTTTCCACCAAGCCAAGTCTTAGAAAGTGGGTTCTTGCTCATTACCTTAGGTGCTCCATATCTCTCCTGGGTCGAGGCCACAGAGACAGAGAAATTAATCATTGTTTTGTCCCGTGAGTTATTCCTTGTCTAGTGACCACAAGAAGTGAAGGTAAAACTTTGACATTGTTTCACAGAAGTATGTATAAAATTCAGTTTTGAAAGAAGGTTAAGTAAGAGGCTTCTTGGGGGGTTTCTTAGAGGGAGTGAGTCCAGTTGGACCTTGAAAATGAGTAGAGTTTGCTAGGCAGGCACATTGAGGTCTCATAGGCAGACAGGCGGTGTAAAGGTGGGGACATGAAATGGTACTGATGAATCTGGGGGATGGTGTAGGTAAAACTGGAAAGATAGATGGGAACCAATATTTGTTGGACATCTCTTCGTGTCAAGCAGCATTCAAGGCATTGTCTCTTTAAAAAGCCTTTGTGTCTTTTAATTCTTATGATAACTCTAAAGTAGGTTTGTATCTTACATAAGGGTCAACAGAGTTTAAATTAAAGCAGCTTTAAACCACCTGCAGTTTTCTTCCCTGCTGCCCCAGCAGTTGCTTTCTGGTTGCTGTACTAGAGCAAATGGCTAACTGGAGGCTGCATAGTGGGAGTGCCTTTGACGCATTAGAAGAACATCTCTCAGCAAATTCAAGGCTGCAGCATTCCAGGTTCCTGCCAAAGCAAACCTCTTGGCACAATTTAATTAAAGAGCAGATTCTAATAGCCAGGCACCAAGGGCATACAGTACTCGTCAGGTCTGAGTGTCAGCCATGATAGTTTGCAGCTGCTCTGGGGTGTTCAAAGTTAGAAATGTAGTTAGTATGTGGAGAAGGTGTCATTTCTTCTTCCTGTCCCTCCTTCATTTTGTTGACTAATTTATTGTAAACTTCTAACAATCTCCCTCCATTCCTCCCCCCTCCTTCTTTTTACAGTGCTGGGAGTTGAACTTGGCATTGGCATACTATTCTGCCATTGAACTATTCTGTCACCCTCCCTCTTCTCCATCTTTTATTTTAAATAATGATCTGAGGGGCTTTCTAAAAATTACATGAGAGGATGGTGAGATGGCTTAGTGGGGAAAGGCACTTATTAAGCCCGATGTTCTGAGCTTAATTCCCAGGACCCACATTGTGAAAAAGACATTCTTCTACATTCTCCTCTGACATCCCCATGCATACAGTGCATGAGCATGTGAACACATGCATAAATAAACAAACAAATAAATGTAATAATTTTGTGAAAGTTAAGTAAATTAGAGGTTGTATAGTTTATTCCTTTGCTTCTAGAGGTAACCACAATGTGTGGTGCAGTGATCACACAAACATTTTTTCATGTCCTTGCCTCTTGTGCTCACCATGTACATGTTGTGGGGGTGACTGGCAACATCTCTGAAACTGCTTCTTTGGATTTGTTTCAATTGTTCTATTCCCAGCTAGCAGAGCCTAGAATGAGAAACGTGATACCTACCAAGTAGACTTCCATGCTTTTTACAAATTCTGAAGTGTGATCTGATGTTAGTGATTATTAAAATACTTATTCCAAATAATGGCTGAAATCTTATATGTAAAAGTAATTCAGCTGGTTCTCTAGGGAAACTATTTCATAGGATTTCAGCAACTCTGTTGGGAAATGCAAAGGACTGTCCTAAACCCCAAGCCCTGTGTTGTGAGCTCAAAACATCCCAGATTTCTCAGTGCATTTGGTCTTTTTCTTTAGGCAGTATCTTTTTTCTCATTGTAGTTTCTCTGTAGCCTTGTTCTTTAATCAACAATGATTTTTTTTGTTTCATTTTGTTTTAACATGGATCAATTACTACCCAAATCCAGAACTGCTTAGAAAAGGCCATTTTTTTCTGGCTATATGTGAGGCAAAGCACAGTAGGCCCACAGAGATCCACTGTGTCCCACTTTAGTTCTTTTTTGTTGTTGTTGTTGTTCTTAAAAAATATATTTTAAATTAATATTTCCTCCCTTCTCTTCTTCTCTTTCTTTCTTTGTGATAGTCTTGCTATGTTATGTAGTCTGGCCTTCAATTTTTGGTTCTCCTTGAATTCAGTGTTTAAATTACAGGTGTATGCATGTTCTTGTATGTCGGTTCACATATATGCAAGTACATACACATGTGGAAGCCAGAGGTTAATCAGGTTTTTTCCTTTGGTCATTCTCTACTTTATTTACTGAGGTCTCTCCATGAACCTAGAGTTCACCATTCTTGCTAGTTTAGCTGGCAGGTTCTCTGGGGGTTTCATCTTCACTTCCCAAGTGCCAAAGGTAACTATAAAAACAGGGACTTCTGGAGAAACAGTAGGAAAAGGCTGAATGTGGGAAAACTAGCAAGTACTGTAGAAGCCTAAGCCCAGGTGAGTTCAGAGGGCAGTGGTCAAGATAAGACAGCTTTTGTGAACAGAGTGTGAAGGTACTAGGAATGTTTAGCTTTGAGAAGATAGTTTTGAATGTCTTAAAAGATTATTTCAGGTACTTAAAATTCTGTAAGAGGGAGAGTGTTTTCTAAATATCTCTAACAGGTGGTATTTTAAGTATTAAAAGGAGTAATTAGTCTTGTTTATTCATTTGATCTTATATTTGTTCATTCGCTTGTTCAGTATATCTTTATCTGTTACCTATTCTTTGCCAGGAACAGAGTGGGGGACTGAAAAATATTTAAGACACAAACTTTATTTTTAAGGAGTCCATAGTCTCAGGTCTAGCTGAGGGTGGTGAAGGGGAAGGCAAGTGTGCTAACAAATAATTGTAATGCAGGATGAGATGGACAGAACTTATGTGAGAACTCTTCAAATGAGGTGAAAAAAGGTAGATGAGGCTGCCTTTTGAGGTTATAGATAGCCTGCTGTTTGAGGTTTTCATGTATAGGTGGGATGACCCAGTTGGCATCATATAATACAAGGTTTCAGACATTAGATTCCAATAGAGTTTTGGTTAATCTACCCGCTACTGATTCTCTTAAACATGATAAAATTACTAAGAATGATGAAGAATATGATGAAGCTTTCCTGGCACAATCCTGTACTGTGGGCTTAAATGAAGCTAATGGTTGAAGGACCTGGCAGGCCAGCGAGAGCCTGGTTGGGTATTAGGTAGCTGTTGGAGTTTAATTTTGGAACTGGCAGCCTAGAGTGGGAGGGCATTGCCAACTGAGACACTGGATGCTTTCTTGGAGGAGCTAAGGAACCTGAGTTGGAGCTGCAATAAATAGAAGGCAAAGGTAGTCATATCTGGGAAGTGAACTAGAAGAAATGACTAAGAAATAACTACCCAGATAGTCAGTTTGGATTAACAGAGGTTTTGATATCATTTGTTCAAAAAAGAAAGGAATAATTAGTTTGCCAAAGATTGGTCAAGATGAATTTTAAAATAATTCAGTTTTGACTTTAAAAAGTTAAATAAGAAGCTGGGCAGTGGTGGCACACGCCTTTACTCCCAGCACTGGAGAGGCAGAAACAGGTGGATCTCTCATTTCGAGGCCAGCCTGGTCTACACAGTGAGTTCCAGGATAACCAGGGCTCCACAGAACCTGTCTTGAAAAACAAAACAAAGCAAATAAACACATTATTTTATTTAAAATTAAATACAATTTTAATTAGTGAAGAGAGAAATCATGGAGGCAGAGCACAGTAGGCCCTGTGCTTACATGGAATTTGGCTCCTTCCTCTAACTTGCTCTTTTTCTCTATCTTTCCAGTGTGTATAAGAATATTTGATGAGGGCCAGCCATGGTGGCCCACACCTTTATCCTAATACCCAAGAGGCATAAGCAGGCAAACATCTGAGAGTTTGAGGTTAGCCTGGTCTGCATAGTGAGTTCCAGGACACCCAGAGCTACAAAAACAAAAGAACAAAAGAGACTGTTTGGTGAGCTACCATGATGTAGCTTACTGATAACACCCAGAGTTACATCCTTAGCACTTTAAATAAAGAATACTTGAGAAGTTCAGAGACGTCTGAGGCATAAATTGAATATAGACTGTCCATAGCCTTAGTTTGTAAGGCTAATTGATGTCCTACAATAAAGGACTTTGAATTTTATCTGTACTAATAAATTCCTTTCAAGTCTTAGCATATATCTATCTTTCTGTAAACTGTATATTAACATGTATCTACTATAAGCTAAAAAGGTAAGGCACTGTTGGTCTGCAAAGGTGGCAAAAGGCTCCTGGGAAAGATATATCTGTAAATAATTATAGCAATACAAAGAAATGTGATGATCTGAAGATAAACACATTGTTGTGCAGCATAGAGAAGAGGCACCTAACTTTTTGGAGGTCAGAATACTTTCTTTAAAAAAAAAAAAAATTTATTTATTTATTTATTTATTATGTGTACAGTATTTGCTCTACATATATGCCCAGGCACCAGATCTCAATGTAGATGGTTGTGAGCCACCATGTGGTTGCTGGGAATTGAACTCAGGACCTTTGGAAGAACAGACAGTGCTCTTAACCTCTGAGCCATCTCTCCAGCCCCAGAACACTTTCTAAAGGCACCATAGCAACAATAGAATTAATCCTCAAAGGATTAATCTCCCTATCAAAACTGTTTGGTAGGGAAGTAGGCAGAGGAAACATTATGTGCAAAGGGATGGAGGTGTGAAAGTTATGGTCTGTTTAAAGAAATTAAAGAAGATGCTGTAGCTAGACTGAAAGAGGGATCAAAAGGAGTGGTAGTATGGAAAGTGAGGATGATGAAGGGGCCTGATCAAATAAGTGAAAGCCTCTTGAAGAAGCTAGAGGGTGTTAGCTTTTTTTTAATATATATTTTTCCTTTTTTTTTTTTAAAAACATTTATTTATTTATTATGTATACAGTACTTGCTCTACATATATGCCAGGGCACCAGATCTCAATGTAGATGGTTGTGAGCCACCATGTGGTTGCTGGGAATTGAACTCAGGACCTTTGGAAGAACAGCCAGTGCTCTTAACCTCTGAGCCATCTCTCCAGCCCGTTTTCCTTTATTTTTTATTTCTTCAAGTTACATCTCAGTCGCAGTCCCCTCCCTATTCCCCCTCCAGTCCCACCCTCCCACCCTCAGTCCCCCATCCTCTTCCCTTTTTTTTTCTTTTAAGTTTAAGGTATATCTTATTTCCCCCTACAGTTTCCCCTTTCAGTCCAACAAATGGCTCTTTCTCTTATAATAATAAATACAATACAGTACAACAGAGGTAATTAGGCTACAGTTATGAGGGTTATATGGCTTAACGTACATTCCCAATGACCAGTCCATATGTATTTGGTACCTGACTTTAACATTCTACTATCTAAACTTCTCCATGAGTTTAAAGTTCTATATCTGACTCAACATTCATACTAACTTGCAACACAATTTTAAAAGTATCTTCTTAGATCTATAACACTCTCTTGACTCCTAAACAACTCAAAATTAAATTATGAGACTCTAGCTATCTGTTCTTCAACCACCTCAGAGACCTGAGAGGGATAAATATATCTGATTTTATAGGAAGTACAGGGCCCGCAGCTTCCCATACTAAAAAATGACATACCAGTGGCTGCCTGGACAGTTCCCATTTTCTCTCCATACATTACAGCATCGATCTTCAGTCATTTGGCCCTGTTTCTCTGCCAGACATTGATTGTAGAGCAGGGGTTATGAAGGACTTACCTACCCTGTCTTGGCAGAGCTAGGCTGTCGACTTGAGAGTGTTAGCTTTTATTCTGGCATGTCAGTGAAGGATTTAAAATAAAGAAATGGTATGCTTTTAAATATCACTGATGGCCCCTGGAGAAACCATTGAGGAAAACTCCAGGGTGAAAAAAAATCAGATGTTTTCCATTTACTAGAGAATATTAAAAAGACTCCTATAGGATTTTACAAGCTTACAAAAGCCATTACTTTTATTAAATACAGTATTCTCTCAGAGTTCTCTCTGTGCTTAATCCTTTTAATCATTAGAATAACAAACATACTGTGAAGCTAGTTATTTTCAAAATACATATTTTTAGCTTTAACCTAAACATACTAAATCAAGGTTTATGGTTATCAGGCCATGATAATCATATTTCTAAAAGTGCCTGGTGTTTATTATGTAGTTTTTTTGGAAACTTTTAATTTCTAAAGCACTGTTGTATCTAATTCCAAGGAGACTACATTCTAAGTAGTTGTGATTAAAGATACTATTACATGAATTAATATGGAGTAAATATAAACTCTGGACACATTCATATTTGTATGTTGTCAAGAAGAACATATTTTAAGGTAATAATACCTGTTTTCATTAAAAGCACTTGTTGGCATATCATGGGGATTTTCCTCTTTTAAATTTTATTCTGTTTTCCAAAAGCATGGGAAAAATGATAGTAAATTAAGCAGGATGGTTACCACCTTGAGCATTGAATATTTAGGATAAGATAGATTTTGGAGGAGGGATACTCAGAAGAATTGGCACATGGCAGCATCTTTCTTGTGAAGGACCAAGAAATATAAGTACTATAGGTTTGTAGGCATATGATCACCCCTCTGCCAGTGTAACCTGAAAGAGGGTATAGATAAAATGTAAATGAGGGAATATTGTTTGGTCCTGGTAAAGCTAGCTACAAGAACAGAAGTTTCACTGACAGTTGGCAATAGTCTAGTCTATCTCAGGAAAGATAACTTGCCTGAAGTTATAACGTTAAATGTTGTCAGCGAACTCAATATCTGGAATGCTGCTAGAGGTTTTAGTTAATCTTCATGCAGATGAATGAACGGAACCAAAGAGGCTGTGGAACTTCTCAACATCTAGTAAGTTTTACTAGATTTCCCACCTGAGTGTTTGCCTGGTCCATGTCTGCTTTTCAACCATATCATGGTGCATATCTTTGCTCTGTAGGCTCTGAGGGAAGAAAATGTAGAGAAAAGCAAAATCTTGGTGAATTTTTAGCAGTCTTTGGCACAGAGTAGGGAATTTTCATCTGGGTTGCTGATGAAAATAGGTTAGTATTTATGGCAAGTACAGAGTGACTGTATAATTTGAAGTTTAAAACATTTTAAATATGTATTTACTTCCACTAGAAATAATACGAGTGTTATTATGTTCTTTCTTTTGATTCTAGTAGCTGCTGCTGCTGGTGGTGACAATGTCAAATAACGGTGTAGACATCCAGGACAAACCCCCAGCCCCTCCGATGAGAAACACCAGCACTATGATTGGAGCTGGCAGCAAAGACACTGGAACCCTAAACCACGGCTCCAAACCTCTGCCTCCAAACCCAGAGGAGAAGAAGAAGAAGGACCGATTTTACCGATCCATCTTACCTGGTGATAAAAGTACAGTGCTTCATTTATTTACATCATTTGTGTGCTTTAAGAAGGAAAAACACAGCAAAGCACTTTTCCCTCCTAATAGTCTGAACAGAAGACCTGCCCTTCCCTGACTTAATTTCCCTTTAATACCTTTTCTTTTCTTGTTAACTATCCCCCATATCTTGCCTTCTTAAAGTGGCTAAAGCCAAATGCAAAATTTATTCATTGCTCAGAATTAATTATATTTGAACAAAATTTTAAGAATAATTTTGGTCTTGCCAACTTTCAGACAAATTGAAAATATTTGTATGTATTTCTTTTCTTTTTTAATTTTAAAAAATGTTCATGAAATCATAAAACCTAAGGACTTTTGAAGTGTCTTTGTTTGGAAATTTCTTTTTCCCAGATAACTTTCACTTGGAATGCCTTCTTTGCAGATTTTCAGCACCTTATTTTTGTCTAGATGCCTGGTCCCACACTTAAGATTTGAGGACTTAGTATTAGTAAGAATAGAAAGGGGTGATTGAGCAAAGGAAGTAGAGATAAGTGGGAATCACTATGAGCTGACTATGAGTAAGACTTACTACACAACCTCATTTCCTGTTTTTATGGTGTTCTCTCTCTCTCTTTCTTTTTTTTTTTTTTTTTTTCAAGACTAGATCTCATTCTGTAGCCCTGGCTAGCCAGCCATAAATGCATGACATCCTCCTGCCTTAGCTCCCAAGTGGTGAGATTACCGACATTAGCCACCATGCTCACCTTTCATTACCCTCTTACTAATAAAAGAATGATCATATGAAATAAATTTTCATTTATTCAAAAGAATAAATGAAAGAATGATCAAACTCTTAACCATGAATCTGAAAAAATCATTGACATCATTATAGACAAAGAAGTGGAAACATAAAAGTTTGAGTGTCTCCATAGATGATTTTTGCCTGATATTAAAAATGCTAACTTAGGCTGGGTGGTGGTTGCACACGCCTTTAATCCCAGCACTCAGGTAGATCTCTGAGTTTGAGACCAGGCTGGTTCTACAGTATATGCATACATGGGTAATATGCTTGTTTACTTGTAGAGATCAGAGGACATTGGTCATCCTGATATATCACATTCTACTTTATTCCTTTTGAAAGGTTCTCTCTCACTGAACTTGGAGCTAGGCAGGCAGTCAGCAAGCCCCCATGATCCTCCTGTTTCTGTTCCCACCCAAGTCCCCCAGAATTATGGGGTTACAGATGCATATGGGTATATCTTGTTTTTGGCATGAGTGCTGAGTATTTTAACTCTGATCCTCATTTTTACATAGCCAGCACTTCACCCACTGAACTGTCATCCCAGCCCCTTTTGTTTGTTTATTTGTTTTTTCAAAGAAGATTCCCATCTAAAACCAGATAGAAACAGCACCTTCATACATCGTTGCAAATGGAGGGGTAGTTTTTATGTGCCAAAAGTCTAGATACCTGGGTTGTAATCTTTCACAAGCTGGTTGTCACATTTGTGTCAGTGACTTCTCTGTAGACTTCAGTGCATTTATCTAAAAAACAGCCAAAGCAGCAGACACAGTTTTAGCTCTGCAACCCTATATTTATACAGATGAGGTATTGCAAAATGTCATTGGATCAGACTTGTCTATGTAGGTGGAAAGAAACCAGGCCATTGTGAGGTATTTTTATTGGTGATAGAGCTGTAGACTTGGAGATTCTTCTGGAAATCTGACTGAGTACCAGATTTGGTCAAAAAATAAGTCTTATCCTCAAGATAAAATCTCCATCTTTGCAGGTTG
>CAJQZJ010001826.1:24219159-24242564 GCA_907164525.1 Lophiomys imhausi | reverse complement strand
AAAAATAAGTCTTATCCTCAAGATAAAATCTCCATCTTTGCAGGTTGAAAGCCTAGAGGTGGAAAGCAGTTACAAGAAATCCTTGCAAGATGACCTAATAGCCTGTATTTTATTTTCTTGCTGTGGATTTTTTATAGATTCTGTTAGCACATTGGTTTTATTCCTGCTTTAAGTCCCTTGTTGACTTTTATTAATATGTATATAAAGATGAAAAGAATGGCTGAGTTTCTTCCCTTTTGTTCAGAATCTTAGTTCAGTAAGCAATCTATTACTTAACTGCAGGATATACAACAATGCTAGCAGTCTTTGACGTGTTCCGCCTTCATATAGTATTTGAGGATAAGTAGAAGCTGCATAGAGAACTAGTCTATAAGTGAACTCCAATAACCAGTGTTGAGATCTCATTATTGAGATCCCCTCACATTAACTGTCATTATTATTTTTAAATATCTTTATAGCTTCATCTGTAAAGTAGGTGTAGCAGCTCTTGCCCATCTATGCCAGTAGTAAGCATTTGTGTATGTCATGAATATATTTTCTAAGTTATGAAACCATACAGATGAGGTTACCATTTGTATGAAATCTCATTTATTCTTTTAGTTGATATCCATATCCAATACCCACAACTTATTTCAAATAGGAAAGTTGAAGCTTAGAGAATACAATGTCCAAAGTCTCACTAGGGGAAAGTGAGAAGAATGAATGTAGAACTGTCTTCCTAAAATGTCTATTGCATCATACCACGGTGTTCCTGTTAGTTGTTCTCAACACTGATTGCATGTTGGACTTTTAAGAAATACATACCTGTTCCCACCCAGACATTGAAGACAGAATTTGTAGAGGTGCAATGCTGTGTCTCTAAGGGAAATGAGAATGAAAAGTTCTTTACAGGCTACAATAGTGGTTTAGATTAGAGCTGGCAATGGGTGATGTCTATGGGCATTACCCAGTGCTGACCTCCAGGATGGCCTCAGTTTTTGCTTGAGGGAATGCAGACATGAGAAGGAAAAGCTATAATTGACGGCTTGTAATAGGTGGTGCTGCGTTGCAGAATTCCACATGGGAAAGTCTGGTTCCTGTGGTTCGGTTGGAGCCATTGGCTTTCTAAGAGGTCTTCCAGTGTCTGGTTTGGGTCTCTGGCCGCATTTTTCTGACCAAAGTGAAACTCTCTAAGCTTGGGGGAGGTTGGTGAAGCTAGTTTTAACCCTGAAGGACACCAGTGCTTCTCTTCCAAGTTTGCAATGTTTTCTGCTTCTTGCCCACATTGGTTCAGTTCAGTCAGTGACCGGGACTGTTAAAAATAACTAAACAGGGCCTATGGCTCTTGCTGAAACTCACATGTCTGTGGTGAAACGTGGAATTCTGTAGTCCCCTGCTCTCCCCAAGCTGAGCTCAGGCTGAACAAGCCGGAGATAGGAGGATGGGGAGGTTGCAAGCTTCTTTCCTAGGTTATTTCTTCATATCTAAGATCTCTGCATAGTACGAAGTCAAGGTGATACTTTCTTCTTTCTGTCTTCAGTCATATTTGAATTCTCTGTCTTCATCAGCTTATTGAGAAATCTTATTTCAGTAGTTGCTCATATTAAAGATAACACGTTTTTAAGGTTCTTTAGTTTATGAAACCATATATTTTAATTGATTCAGAGTAGTAAGAAAAGTAAATTGTTCTGTTTTTTTCTTATTCTGTGTTTCATTCATTTTTCTTATTGAATTGTTATTGTCTGTTACTGTGTTGAATTCTAGTGGTGAAAGGTGTCACTCTTATTTTGTTTCTAATTTCAAAGGAGAGGCATCCAATATTTTATAGCTGGATAATGTTTTTAGAGGCTCTGATAATTAGCTTTTATTAAGTTAAGTAAATTTTGTAATCTTACTTGCTAAGACATTTTAATCATGTTTGATATCACATTTTAGTAAAAGCTAAATTGATTATTGATTTAATTGACTATATATATTCCTTTTTCTCCTGTTTACTTTTTACAGTTCATTTTATTTTATGTGTGTGTGTGAGAGCATATATATGTGTATGTGTGTGCCTGGTGCCCATGGAGGCCAGAAGAGAGTTGCTTTTCCTGGAATTGGAGCTACAGACACCAGATGGGTGCTGGGAACCAAATCTGGGCTCTTTCCTTGTTATTTTCTTAACATTGTAAATTACATTTACTTAAAAAGTTGATCTATAACTAATGCCATATAGTTCACCATCTTAAAATGTACAATACAGTGGGTTTTAGTATATTTACAAAATTATAGGGTCAGGAGCTATGGCTACAGCATAATGGTATGTACATTAGCATAAACATGCAAGGAGACCTGTGTTCAAATCTCAGCATCAAAAATATTTGTTCAGTCATTACAACTAATATCAGTACATTTTCATTAGACCAAAAGAAATTCTATTTCTATTAAGTCACTCTTTTAAAAAAAAATCTAAAATATCCCAGTCATTTGATTTTTACCAATTAAGACTCAGGAGCCAGATCCTGGGGTGAAAACCTGCTAGCGCAGAGAGGCAGAGAAAGCATTCAGCTGATCTTCCCATTCAGCTGAAAACCATAGAGGAAAAAGCCCACAACTGAAAAAGTCAAAAGCACAAAGCTTAAAGCTCATAAGAACCTAGAGAAAGAAGCCTAGAAGGAGAAAACCCAAAGGGAGAACTCCCAACTCCTTCTCCACGATGACTTAAATACCCCTCAGCTCAATGTCCTTTCTGTTTAATCTCCATCAGCTGGTTTCTTGTTCCACCTCTTGACCTATGGTTAACTTTATTTAATCCTGTGTACAGAAAGCTCTTGGATTAAAGGGGTGTTCTAGGGCAGATCAACACCCCAAGTACTTATTTATGGTAAACATAAAGCTCTTGGATTAAGGGCTGAGCCATCCCACAATTAGAAACAGATTTTTCAATTCACAAATTTGAGATTCACAATATGAATTCAAATATTCTGCAACACACTGTTCATTTGTCTCTTCTCTCATCCCCTGTCAACCTCTGCTCTACTTTCTGTCTATGGGTTTGTTGCCTATTCTAGATCTTTCATATAAATGGAATTATGTAATATGCAGGGTTTTGTGCTTCTTTTAAAAATATTTATTTTATGTGTATGAGTGTTTTGCCACATACATGTATATCATGTTCATGTCTAGTGTCTAAGGAGGTCAGAAGAGGGTATGGGATCTCCTGGAACTGGAGTTATGGATAGTTGTGGGTGCTGGGAAGTGAACCTAGGTCCTCTGCATAATGCTGAGTAATACAACTTTACAAAGTTGTCCTCTCATCTGCACAAAAATGCCATGGCAGACAGATGCTCATAAACACTGAGACATCTTTCCAGCCCTCCTCCCCCAGCTTCTTTTATTTAGTATAATGCCTTCCAAGTTCATCCATTATAGCATGATAAGGGTTCATTTCTTTTTATCAATGAGCTTCACTATGTAAAATTACCACAATTTATGCATTTATCAGTGGAGGGAAATGTTTTATCAGATTCAGTCAGACAGGCTTTTAGTCATCATTAAAATATCCTACTGTGGCTAGAGAGATGGGGTTTGTGGCCTTGGACTATTGAACTCCCAAGAACATAGATTTGCTTTATCTACTGTTTTGTTTTTCAGTCCCCAAATCAGAGTATATGTCTAAAAGAAATTATCAAAGTTGGTTGACTTTGGTAGCAGGAAGGCTGGAAAATCCTGAGCACACTGTTGACTCCTCTAGGCCTTTGCTTATTCTGTTTGTTTCTGGAATGTCCTTCCCTGTCTCTGCCTAGCTAATAGCTATTTATCCTTAATGATTTCAGATAATATCTTTTTCAGAAGGGTAACTTACTGTCTACTTTCATCTATTTCTGAGCAGGAATTCATGTCCTGTTATGCAAGTAAGAGTTGAAACTCAAGAGATTTTTCCAGGGTTGACCAGTGAGTACATGCCAAGATGATGAGGAGCTGGTATAGTGGTGCACGCCTTTAGTCCAGCACTCAGGAGGCAGAGACAGGTTGATCTCTGAGTTTGAGGCCAGCCTGGTCTATAGAGTATGACCAAGGACAACCAGGACTACACAGAGAAACCTTGTCTTGAAAATCTTAAAAAAAAAAAAAAATTCCAACCTCAGTCTTCTTGGTATAAAATGGAGATAATTCATGCTATGTGCCTCCCGGGCTTGTTGTGAGGAGGCAGTGAGATAGTGGCTAATGCTTATTAAGGATTTTGCATATGTGAGGGAAGTGGTTACTTTTTCCCAAGCAGCTCTGGACAGATTTGGCTTCTTCTCCAGTTTTCTCCTATGTTTTTTCCTTAGGAACCTTGTTTGCTGCTGGGGGTCCAGCTGGTAGTCTACCTAAACCTTTCATAGTACATAGGCTACATCTGCCAGCTGTATTCCCAGTTCCTCACTTCCTGTTCTCAGATCTGGTTTATGGTAAGCTGCTATTTCAGTTAGTAGTTGCTTCCATTCAAGTCAGAAGGGATTAGGATGGCACAGTGAGGGAAAGACTTGATCTTTCCCTCTTAGGTAGACAGACTCTTAACATCATATGCCCTGCGATTCAGGACAAGACAGTTTATTTTCTAGGGTGTCTATCTTTAGGGAGTAGTATTAGATGGTTTCTAAGATTACTTCCTAACAGTTTCCAGGGTGTTCTTAAGCTAAGCTCTGTGTTGGGTTCTGTTTGAGATTCATGAGTATAATAATCATGATCATAAGCCATGACTTGGATCCTTAAGAAGCTTACATTCTACTCCTTAAAAATTACAAGGAACTGTATGAGATAATAAGTGACTAGGTGGATGATGGTATAACAGACTTCGTGCCTTGGGAATTCACAAGGGGGAAAATATAAGGAAATCCTTCCTGGAAGAAATGTGACCTCAATCAGTTTTTAAAAGAGAAGAAAAATTGAGCAACAAATAGAAGGTGGGAGTTGTGAGGTGTATTCAGAGGCTGCAGGCAGAGAGAAGAGTGGCTGGTAGAGGCAGAGCTAACTTCAGAGTTAACTCTGCCCTCCTTGTGTGTTACATGATTTCATTTCTCTGACACTCTTTTCTATAAACTACTTGTTCCCTGAGCTACCCTCTCTCTGGATCTTTATTTCCATAGTTCCTTCTGGGCTTAACATCCATGTCTGTGATGTTATATACTTTATTAATATACAATGGAAATAAATTATAAATAATAGCAAGATGTATAAATATAATGTGTAAATCTAGATAAAACAATATAAGTATATTTCTCTAAAACCTTTTAAGGGATTAGCTTAGAAGGAATTTAGAAACAGAAGCCATTTGAAACAGAAAGCATTTCCAAAGCCCTGCCACATGTCCTATACATTCTAGCTTTGAGTGAGACAGATGCAATTATATCATAAGTGACTGCTCGTCTGGGGCCATGGTATAACCCTTAGCCTTCCCCTTCTCAAACCAGCTGCTCTAGAAGGGAAATTGCCAAGTATATAAATAGCCTAACCCTTAGCAACTGGCATGTAGGCTAGAGGTTCTTATGAAGTTACTGAAGAAAACAATCTTTGGGACCAGACCTGTGTTCAAATCCCAGACCTTGCAGCTATATTGATAAATTACTCTGTGTTCTGATCTATAAACAGGTAGTAGTAGTATTTAGCTTGTAAAATTGTAACAATAAAGGAAAACTATGTATGGTATATATACATAGTAATTTATTGATGTTATTTCTCATTATATCTGAGTTTATTTTCTTAAATCAACTTGTAATTCTTTAGCATTGGTAGAAGAGAAGAATGTTAAGGACCTAGGGTTTTATTTCACTTGCTTGATGGCTAGGCAGATCTGTGTCACAAATGAAAGTTGACTCTCAGGCCTTTGGTGATAATGTGAGAAAATATGTATGAAATACCTGTTAAAATTATGGAAACAGTCTAGGTACAGTGCTTTGAGAGTGCTTACCTTTCTTATTACATAGATTATTGTGGAATGTAGAAGCTAGAAGGGCCCTTAAGATCATCTTGTCCATCTCCTCACCATTTGGATAGGAAAGCAAAGATATGGTGAGGTAGAGGTAAGAATGTCATGGACTGTATGTAGATCTTTCCCCCCACTCCCCACTTTATAGCCTTTTGGGCTCTATAAATAAATATATATGCATACTAGATAGAGCTTGCTCTTCACAGGAGCTTAATGAAAAGCCAAAATAAGGCTAGAAACTGAATAAGACTCTTTTTTTACCCCCCCCCCCTTTTCTAGCAAATAAAAAGAAGGAGAAGGAGCGACCAGAGATTTCTCTTCCTTCAGATTTTGAGCATACAATTCATGTTGGTTTTGACGCTGTCACAGGGGAGTTTACGGTAAGTCCTGGCTGTCAGTCTTAGAGTTTGGGCTATATGCTATTAGATTCAGTCCTTTCTTGTTTTCCTAAAACTTCTTTCTCTGCCAGAGACTTTTCAAGAACACTTCCCTAATATTAAATTTTTCTTTTAATTTTCTTGGGTTTGTGTGTTTGCAGTAATTGGGATTGACAACAAGGCCCTACACATGCTGTGCAAAGCCTCTACCATTGAACTATATCACCAACCCAAACAAATCTCTCGTAAGAGGCCCCATGACAGCAAGTTCTAGGTGGGACACTAATGCAGGAGTAAATCAGACTTGATTTACTGCAAGGGGTAAAGCCTGAAGAAGGAGCAGGCCTCTTAAGAAAGATACATAAAAGGAGCTTGTGTAAATTTTGAGGGACCAGGAAAGGGATAACTAGCAGGGTCTTTCAGGGTCTCCTATATCCATGTCTTCCTGAAAATCTTTCATGTTTTTCTTCTAGGGGATGCCAGAACAGTGGGCCCGCTTGCTTCAAACATCAAATATCACAAAGTCAGAGCAGAAGAAAAACCCACAGGCTGTTCTGGATGTGTTGGAATTTTATAACTCTAAGAAGACTTCCAACAGTCAGAAGTACATGAGTTTTACAGGTACGAAGATTGTGTCCATGGTAGTCACAGCAGGAGCACCCATGGGCCTGTGGGTTACCAAGAAAAAAGAAAGTCCCAAGAGAGTATGGCACTCTCTCTAAGATGCACTTTTGGAAGTGACAACCAAGATGAAGATGTATTTGTCTCTATTCTGATCTGCATATGTTAATTATTGTAACAGTTGTGTATTTTTTGTGGGGTGGGGGTGTGCATGCCATGGTGAACACATGGAGATCAGAAGACAACTTCCAGGAGTAGGCTCTCTCTTTCCACTATGTGAGTTCTTGAGTTTGAGCTCAGGTCTTCAGATGTGGTGGCAAGTGCCTTTACCCACTAAGTCATTTCACCAGCCCCCATATATGTTAGTTTAAAAGGCGGGGTATTACATAAAAGGAACATAGATTTCTATGTAGTTATAAGCATGGACATCTTGTTGTCATTGTCATTATTTCTGAGGTCATTATTTAATAACATTATTGAGTGTCTTTTAAGTTGCAAGCCCAGTTTCTCCTTTAAGATACTCCTTTTGAGCTAGCTCAGGCTGCTTTAGCCTTAGAAGTTATGGTGACCCTTTAACATCAGCCTCCAGAGTGCTGGGGTTACAGGTATGAGCCGTCATACCCTGTGTAAGGGACTAAATTTTATCATTTGAATGGAAATCAGGTCAGTAGTAATTATAAATGTTCTTTATATGTACTTTCTATGTGAAGAATTATGTTGTTTTTTTTTTTTTTTAGAGTTTTTTAAAACTGGAATTGGGATTAGACTCAGGTCTTCTCATACCTTAGCCCCATATCTTTTGAATTACTAATTGCCTCTAGTAATTTTATTTGGAGCACGTCCTTCCATAGCAGAGATATTTTTCTTTTTCTAGGCTAAAAATGTATAAAAAGCCTATATTTCTGGAAACTTGTCTTCTTTATAGCATCTTAAGAGTGTTAAAACAAAGCTAGGCACTGTGCATTCTTATAATCGTAGGTAGATGTGATACAGGAAGATTAGGAATTAAATGTCATTCTTTGCTACCTAGCAAGTTCAAGGCCAACCTTTTGTGAGACTTTGTCTCAAAAACAAATTAACAAACAGCAAAAATGAGGGGAAAAATAGAATATTAGACTAAGAAGTGTATATATGTTCCTCACTCTTTGCACATATGAAACAGAGAAGGCCTTTGTAGTATGAGTAAATTAATGTCAGGCCTAGTCTCTTCTGTCTTAGTCTAGTGCACTTTGTTTCTGTGACCTCCTTCAAAGGCAGAATTGTTGGAGAAGGTGAGAGCCAGGATGAAAATAGCTGACTTTGAAGGACGATTCTCCCCAGCTAGTATCTGGCTTGTATCAAAGGGTACAGATGGTCGAATGATGGACTGCAGCTTCTCTCACGTTGCCACAGTAGTGCTCAGGAGAGGCCATGCATCTTCCCAGCAGCGTTACCTTCCTCTCCTCTGTTCCCACGAGCTCTGTCTGTCTTCTTCCATTGCATGATTGGGTCATTCTGAGAAGGAACTAGGATGAGAGGTTGCTCAGTAGCTAAGGTTTGTAGTAGGAAATTGGAATTGAAAATGTTAAGGAATTTATTACAGAGACATCATATTAGAAGCTGTTTTCTATGTCCATGTATATATCTATAAGGAAGTTACATGTATGCATATGGATTATTGTCCCTGTGGACTTTGTATATGGTTGAAAGTATAGTCTCTTTAAGTATTTACAAATGAATATGTGTATAGTTATACATGTTCAGGTAGTTACATATATAGTCATCTATGCATGCATGTTTAAATTATGGTTACTGCATTTCCACAGGTATATACTTTTAGTTTTATTAACATAGAAATACATGTATGTGCACGCACATAGGATTTTAAATTTTCTGGTTGTTGAAGACAAGGGGCAGCTCTAGGTTCTGAATACCATTGGTGATGTACTGGCAAGTAAATTCTTGGGATTTAAAAAACCGAATCAAAGACAACACATGATCTTTAAATCTCTTTAAAAGAGATTTTTGCTAAAATCTCTTATGAGCTTCTATTTCATCAAGTCTGAGATATCACTGGTGATAATATGACAGTTGTTTATATACCATCCAAAGTTGGTCCATCAGACTGGGAAATGTCTTGAATAAATGATGATCCTATGTTGCTGGTTCCTCAGGCACATGAGTACTTGTTCGTGTAGAGGCCACAGGACAATGTTGAATATCATTTCTCAGGCACCGTCTCTGTGTTTTTGAGACAAGGACTCTCCATGACCTGGAACTCATCAAGTAGATTGTCCAGGGACCTATCTCGTTCTGCTTGCTTCTGTAGCACTCGGATTGTAATCATGTCTGACCATATTCAGTTTTCTTTGTTTCTTTGTTTACATCCTTGCATTTGCACAGCAGCACTTTACTGACTGAGCTAGTTCCCAGCCCCTAAAAGATCCTTTCTGAAAGCTGAAACTGTAGGTTGGTCATGGTTTTATGTGAGTAACATATCATGGGTTCCTTTATCTTAGAATGTAGGAAATTTTCTTGACTTTGAAAACTCATGATGTGGATACTGTTATAGAATGATGTTTAGAATTAGATCAGAATTCAGGTTTTGAATCATCTGTTTAACATGTGTACATACTGGGCAAATTACTTAACTTCTCTCTCAACTATAAAGTCTATTAAAGTGAGTATAATAATACTACCCAAGGTGTAATGTGCTTAGCTCTGCTAACAGGGCCAGTCATGCACTTACCATTCCCTGAAGCTGGCAAGTATTTAGTCAGATCACCTTAGCACTCAGAAAAGGGTTAACTATATTTGTTTACTAAGTCTTTCGTCTCTCTTCTGTTTACAGATAAGTTGGCTGAAGATTATAATTCTTCTAACACTTTGGTAAGTCTGTGTTTCCTCCATTCTGAAATAAGTGGGTATGGAAGTAAGATTCAAGACAGTGTAGTAGAAACAGAGCCTGGTCTTCGAGACATTCATTTTGGTCACGGCCATGCTTTAGATTAGATTCTCTATCTGCAGTAAAGGAAGTGGAGCAGTGAACAGTGTTACCCTATTCAATGGTATGTCTCTTCCAGCTTCATAATGCTGTAGAAATTCTAACCTTGAAACCAGAGATGTAGCTTTTAGACTGTTTCATTTGTAGGTTTGAACATGGAAACCCAGTTTGCCTTTCTGTGGTTCAGATTTCTCATCAGTAAAATGATTACCTGGATTTGTTTCCAGACACTTGAATTTAGAAAGAACTCTCCTCTCTTTCATTGTAAAGCTTACTAATGTGGAGAGAACAGATCATATTTATTTAAGAGCATTCATTCTGCCCTCTGAGGCTATAGTAGTGTTCTGTAATTTGAAGGATTATTAAAGGATGCCTGAGGATACAGGTGATGGTAGTGTACTTGCTTATCATGTGAAAGGCTGTAGGTTCAATCCCCAGAACTTCAGAAAAAAATTAAAAAGGTACTTATACCATATTGATTCATTCAACAGTTACAGAAGCCCCTATTCTCTGCTAGGTTCTGTGTGGAGCAGTCAGACATTGTCCTAGACTTGAAACCTCGTAGTCATATAGAACATATAAAGAAGGCACATGCAGTTACAGTTCAATATGCTATAAACCTCATGAGGTCAGGGACGATAGCTGTCTTATTAATTCTTTGTCTTTGGTACTCAGCAGGTTCTGACATTTTCTAAACATTTATTGAATTAAAGATTAAATTGTGTCAGTGAAAGCATTACAGTGGTGAAGTCTATGCTTGAATGAGTTATTTAGAGTAAGAATCAGAGAGATGAAGATATTTCTGATAGAAAATTATATGCATGGGGAAAGAGGTTCACAAGTTATGTGTATTCTGGGAACTGCTAGTAGTTTGATATGTAAAAATTGCCAGAAGAGAACTTGACGGAGAGGAGGCATGATAAAGTAGGCCAAATCATGTAGGAATTTGGCTTTGTCTAAAAGGTAATAAAAAGCTTCAAGAATTTTAAACAGGGAAAATAGTAATATATATATAACACAGTACTAAGCCACTGTCAAACCTTGCTGCCAGCAGTCAGAGTCATTTATATTCTTGGCAATTATAAAAAGTACCAGGTTAGTACTTTGCAATGTATTGGGTCCTTTTTTATCATTATCTCTTTTATTTTTCACAACAGTATGATGAAGAATATTATCCTTGTTTTATAGATGGTAAAACTAAAATAGAGAAAGGTTAATGGCAATACACATTTGATTCCTACTCTGTCCTGCTTTCTTCTCATTCAGGCTGGTTTGCATCAAGTGGAAGAGATATAATTAAGAAACAGGGAAAGTATTTGCAAATGCACTGTCTTTGAACAATGAATTATTGATCAGTAAATTATTGAAGAAAGGCCTAAACAAAGTGGAGCTGTGACCTGGGGTTTAAATGTCTTTATGGTTTTATAAGAAGAGTGGCTGTTATTGAATGGCTACTTTGTGCCAGACACTGCTAAGATTTTCATCTTTAACATAATTAATCCTTACACTTACCTTGGGAAGGAGATACTGTTTTCCTCGTAAATAAGAACCATAAATAAGAATAACAACAAAAATAAAAAAATAAGAAAAATAGAATACAAATAAAAATAAATAACTCATAAATAAGAATCATATTAGAAACCAGTTGAGCAAGGCTATAATCTCAGCACTTAAGAGGTAGAGGCAGGAGGATCAGAAGTTTAAGGTCATCCTTGGCTACATAGTAATTACACTGGTCTAGGTGACATGGGATCCTGTCTCAAGAAACAAACAAACATATAAAACCATATAAGAACTAGAATCTCCTGAATCTCATGCAGTCCAGGGTTTTTCACTGTCAGGGAACAGAGAAATATGTAAGAAGGTCCTATGAAGGTGACTACAGTAAAGCAACAGCCATGTTGCTAGTGTGGGAGAAGAGCCCTGTGGCTCATGCCATATGGCTTAGAGGATAACACCTGCTTGGTTTAGTGTCTACACTTAGAAGCCACTCAGACTGTCAAGGACATTTTCCCCTAGTTGAGAGCATTCTCCCTATATTTCACTGTTCTATATTTCCTCATTTGTACATCAAGGATATTATTTTATCAAGATAGCATATCATTGACTTCTATATTAGTTTTATATACATTGTTTCATTTATGAAATAATCAAGCAGAATTACTATCTCCATGTTACAGATTAAGAAAATGTGGCACAGAAAGATTGTGAATTGCTTCCTCCTGTTAACAGTAAAAAATCAGTCAAAACAAAACAAAACACCAGAAAAACTTCCATCCTCCTGAACATTTATGTATTTACTAATTTCACAAGTATTTCCTTCTTTATGCCAAAGCAGAGGCAACAAAAATAAATGTGCACTCTCCTAGACCTTGAGAAAAATTTTAATGGCTGATTAAGGAGATATGAGCCAAAAGAGAAATATTGCAAGAATAATGTGCCATGGGGTCATATTTGATTTGTTATTTGTTCTGATAGTTGAGGGAAGTTTACATTCTAGGTCCTAAAGGTTTGCTCATTTAACAAACATGATCTCGTAGATAGATCTCTTTCAGCTCTAAACACTCTTATCTGTGTCTAGAGTCTGACTCTTATGATTTTATGGCAGTTTTAAGGCTGATTCTTACTTATAGAATTCATACCAGCCAGGTGTGTTGTTACATATCTGTAATTTTGTTCAGGAGGCTGAAGCAGAAGGATCATAAGTTCCAAGCTAGTGTGGGCTACATCACCCCATCTTAAACAAGAGAATATATATTGTGTGATAGGTTCTTTAGGTGCTGAGAAGTGCAGGGCTGGTAAGGGCTTTGTTCTTAATCTCACAAGTTAGTGGTAAATCAGAACATATAAAAAGGATTTATAACATAATGTCCAGTAAAGCTGGGTAATAAGAAATGGGCAGTGGTTTCCTGTCTGAGGGATAGTTTAGTCTAAGCTTGTATCTTATTCCTGTTCCTCTAGAAATAAGCTTAGGGAAATGAACTTAATTCATGTGCTTTTCTCTTGTTAGCCCAAAGATATATTTCAAAACAAACAGTATTCCAAAACAACAACAAAAACAAAAAACAGGTCAGACCCTAACTCTTGTGAAGAATTCATAAAAGATGTAAAGCCTGTTAGATCAGAAGCTGCCACAGCTTTCTGAAGTCCCAGTACAGGAGACTGAGACAGGAGGAACAAAAGCTGTAGCCAGCCTTGGTTACATAGACCTTGTTACAAACAGAGCAAGAGAGAAAACTCCTAGGAAGAGAAAAGTAGCTGCAGGAAAAAAAGGGGATAAGGTGCTATAGTTATGAGTCATTTAAAAAAGTAATTAATTCAAATTCTATATTTGAGACAAGGGTAGCTTCCCTCTTACTTTTGTGTCTAGTTTAAAATCTGGTAATTTGTAAAGAAAACAGACATTTTACTTAAGAAAAACTGCTGTGGCTAAGGAGCCTGAGAAAGAGAACATAAAACCCTAGTCAGAAGATTTCTGCCACAGTTGTAAAGAAAGAGAAACATAGTTCCACAGTTGAAGAAAATACTTGTTACTTTTTTGAATATATTTTATTTATTTATTGACAATTCCATTTTGTATAAAATGTATCATGACCCTACTCACCCTGAACTCCTTTCCAGTCCCCCCAGTACCTCCTAACAGCTCCTCTTCCCACTTTCATGTCTTCTCCTTTTTTTGCTTAAACAAGCTGAGCCCAACTCATGTTCTTTGATTAGAAGGTTTGGTTGATCTTGTTAGTTTTTTTTAAATTTATTTATTTATTGCTTCAGGTTACATCTCCATCATAGTGTCCTCTTTCCACCCTTCCCAGTCCCACCCTCCTACCCTCTACCCCCTAACCCTTCCATCCCACTCCTCTGGAGTGGAGTGTCCCTACATAACAGTCCCCACCCCAGTTCAGCAGTCATATGAGGGCCAAGAGCCTCCTCATACACTGGGGCCTACAAGGCAGCACCACTAGGGAAAAGTGTTTCATTGACAGGGAAAAAAAGAAAAAGTCTATGTCCATGTTCCCTTTGGTGCATTGGTTGTAGTATAGATATCATGTACTATTATAGCTAACATGTGACTGTAAGTGAATAGATGCCATGCGCATCCTTTTGAGTCTGGGTTAGCTCACTCAGGATGAGCTTCTCTAGTTCCATCCCTTTGGCTGCAAATTGCAAGATTTCGTTGTTTCTGATGGCTGAGTAGTATTCCATCGTGTAGATGTACCACAGTTTTTTAATCCATTCTTCATTTGAGGGACATCTGGGTTGTTTCCAGTTTCTAGCTATTACAAATAAGGCTGCTATGAACATAGATGAGGAAACTTCCTTGTGATTCGGTGAGGAGTCATTTGGATATATACCCAGAAGTGGTATGGCTGAGTCCCGAGGCAGAGCTATTCCAAGTTTTCTAAGATATCACCAGACTGACCTCCATAGTAGTTGCACAAGCCTGCACTCCCACCAGCAATGGAGAGTGTTCCCCTTTCTCCACACCCTCGCCAGCATGTGTTGTCATTTGAGCTTTGGATCTTAGCCATTCTGACAGGTGTGAGATGGAATCTTAGAGTCGTCTTGAGTTGCTTTTCTCTGATGGTTAAGGATGTCTCTTGGCCTTTAGGAATTCCTCCTTTGTGAAGCCAAAACCGCACAATGGAAAAAGGACAGCATCTTCAACAAATGGTGCTGGTCCAACTGGATGTCCACATGTAAAAGAATGAAATTAGACCCATACTTATCACCTTGTATAAAACTTAAGTCCAAGTGAATCAAAGACCTTAACCTAAGGCCGGTCACATGAAGTCTACTAGAAGAGAAAGTGGGAAAAACCCTCGAACTCTTTGGCACAGGTGACAACTTCCTGAACAGAACACCAACAGCTCAGGACCTAAGACCAACAATCAATAAATAGAACCATATGAAACTGAAAAGCTTCTGTACAGCAAAGGACACTGTCATTAGAACAAAACGCCAACCTACAGATTGGGAAAAGATCTTTACTAACTCCACTGCCAACAGAGTACTAATATCCAAAATTTACAAAGAACTCAAGAAATTAAATGCCAAGAAACCAAATAATCCAATCAAAAAAATGGGGAAAAGCGCTAAACAGAGAATTCACAAAGGAGGATCTTGTTAGCTTTATCTAGTGCAGATCTTGTGTCCAGAAACTACAACTGCAGTGAGCTTATGCAAGTGCCATGTCATATCCAGAAGACAGCATTTCACAGGACTCTTCCCCATCCTCTGGCTCTCACATTCTTTCCACCTCCTCTCTGCTGTTGTTCCTGTTTAGCCTTGGGTAGGGTAGGGGGTTGAAGCAGATGTCTCATTTAGGGCTGAGCACTCTATGGTGACTTATCCCAGCACTTACAACAGTTATGGGTCTCTCTATGCTTTAACTGTTGCCCTGCAGAAAGAAGCTTCTCTGGTCAGGGCTGAGACAGCACTAATCCATGAGTATAACGTAAATATTCAGGAGGCAGCCTGACCACATATCTGTTTAGCAAAACAATCTCAGTATTTGCCCACTATGGCCTGGACCTCCTGAGCCGGGGTCTTGTGACCAGATTTACAGTACCAGACAGGAATTCTTTCCTATGAAGAAAATACTTTTAAAATCCTGCATCTCAAGAGTAGCTTTCTTATACATTTAATACCCAAGAGAAGAACTTCTTCCTTATATGCTTTTTCATGTCTATATCTAAAACTTGCCAGTAACCGTTTCTCTATAATGTACATATTAAATCAGACCTGCCATAAATATATTGTTGTTGGAATAATCAAAGGGTAAAAGAATTCTTGAAATTTAAAAATGTAATAAAATCAGCAAAGATTAAAGAACAATTACACATAAATGAAGTTCAAAAAATTAATGAATAGATGGAAAACTTGAAAATAAGGGGCAATGGAGCACAAGTCAGGAAGACAAATTAGAGAACAGAGAGAAAAAACAAATAGGACACACACAAGTACTTGAAGGAAAGAAATAGAACAGTTAATTTTTGAGATACTTTCTCAACTTCATTTTTCATTATACTTACTGAGTTTTATTTCTGCTATGTGTTTAATTGCCAACTACTTTTTCATTTAAAAATGTAATATTGTATATTGTGTCTAGAATTAGTATTTGCTCTTATGTTGGAGGGCATTAGTGATATACTTTATTTTGATTTTTTTTCCTTCCTATTCAGGCTAGGTTTTGGTGGTCTTTGTTGTTTTCTGGCTGGCACTTTTTCTTAATCATTTTGGTGTTTTCCTTTATGTTAGTTATCCTTTTCATATTTAAAAATCTTTAGAGGTCTTTTATATTTATGATTGAGGTACTAAAAGCTTAGTAGATTTTTTTTTTTTCCAGACAGTCTTTCTCTGTGTATCCCTGGCTGTCCTGGACTCACTCTGTAGACTGGGATCTCTGTAGATCACAGAGATCTGCCTGCCTCTGCCTCCCGATTGCTGAGATTTAACTGCCTGTGGGTGCTGGGATTTGAACCCAGGTCCTTTGGAAGAGCAGCCAGTGATCTTAACCACTGAG
This sequence comes from Lophiomys imhausi, assembly GCA_907164525.1. Lineage (NCBI taxonomy): Eukaryota > Metazoa > Chordata > Mammalia > Rodentia > Muridae > Lophiomys > Lophiomys imhausi. The sequence continues at coordinate 24,226,128 of CAJQZJ010001826.1, read as the reverse complement.
CCATCTCTTCAGCCCCCCGCAAGCTTAGAAGAATTTAAGCTAATTTAAATTCAATGATTTCAGTAATTTATAATTTTATAACCACCTCCATAATCCACACTTTTTATTTGTGAGCATCACCATAGGATAGTTCATTACTTACTTTTCTGTTGCTGTTATAAAGCCCTTTAACCAACCCAACTTATAGAAAGAAAGGTTTATTTGGGGCTTACAGAGGGATTCAAGTCCATCACTACTGTCATGGCAGGTGGGCATGGCACTGGAGCAGCAGCTGAGAGCTCACATCTACAAACAGGAGCAGAGAACACACAGGGAATAGCACTAGTCTTTTGAAGCCTGCCCCCAGTGACATTCCCCCCTTCAACAAGGCCACACCTTCTAATTCTTCCCAAACGGGACAAAGCATTGAAATACAGGCAGTTAAGCCAGACCATTTAGAAAAACCCTTTATATTTTCTTTTTAGAATTTTCCTTTAGGTTCTAGGTCAGACCCAGAGAAGAATGTTGTAAGTTTTCTTTGTTGATAAAGATCTGACTACAAAAGTAGCTAACAGACTGTTTTCCACAGTGTTGTCATCCTTTTCATCCCCACCAACAATTATGAGGGTTCTATTACCCGGTCACCCCCTTCTTGTTTTCTGTCTTTTGATTATAGTCATCTTAGTGCATGTGAAGTAATATCTTATTGTGGTTTTATTTGCATATCCAACTGAATAATGGCTTTGAGCATCTTTTCACTGGCCATTTCTATTCTGTTTTCTAAATAAATTTCTTACCTGCTGTTTGATAACTTTATTTCTTTTAAATTTATTGAGATGTGTTCTCATGAACTAGCATTTCTGTTGTGGAGAATAGTGATTCATGCATGGTTGAAAGTGTCTTCTGCATATATTGGATTGGGATGGTTAGGTCAAATTGAATGTTTGTGTTTTCTGAATCTTTTCTTGTGTTCCTTTATTATTGAGAGTGGAGATGAAACTCCAAGAATAGTTGAAATCTCTCTGTACAATAGAATTATTTCTTGTCTTCAATGTCTTCTTACTTTACATAAGATGATTTGTTTTACATAAATATTTATAATCATGTTGTGTGATTGTTTTATAATTATTACATCAATGACCTTCTTAGTCCTAGAAATATTTCTGTATCTCTGTGTATCTGTCTGTCTCCCTGCCCTTTTCATTTTCTCTCTCTGTGCTTGGGATTACGCTGCAGGCCTTTCATATTTTAGGCAAGTGCCCTACCACTGTAGTACATCTCCAGTATGCTAATGTTTCTATAAAATGTTTGTTTTAACATTATAACCCACTGTACTCTTTTATGAATACTGTTTTCATGTACATATTTTCTACTTTTGCTTTAAACTTGAATCCTTGAGTATATGATATGTTTCTTATAGACAACATATTTTGTTTGCTCTTTTTCTTCCAATGTGACAGTTTCTGCTCCATGGAATATTTTGACTATTGATATTTAACAGAATTGCTATGTTTGGATTTATTTTTGCCATTTGCTACCAGTTGTCCATATGGATCTTCATTTTCTTTTAATTCCTCCTCTACTGCTTTCTTTTGTTTTGAAATTTTTTTTAGTGTGTGATGTGGTGTGCTCATCCATGCATGTGTGTGTGTGCACGTGTGTGTGTTTCCGGCATGCGCGTGTGCGTGCGTGTGTGTGCGTGTGTGTGTGTGTGTGTGTGTGTGTGTGTGTGTGGTGTGTGCTCATCCATGTATGTCCATGTGGAAGCAGAGGTTGATGTCAGTTGTCTTCTGTCACTCTCCTCATCTTCCAAGAGTAAGTGACTTACTGACCATGGAGCTCAACAGTACTGCTAGACTGGATGGCCAGGGAGCTTCCAGGGCTTGCCTGTCTCTATGTCATTGTTCTGGTGTTAGAGATACAAAAGGACATGCCAGGATACTGCAAGACACATGTCTGACTGTGCTGGCTAGTTGTAGGTCAACTTGACACAAGCTGGAGTTATCAGTCAAACATCCTCGAATGAGAAAACGCCTGCATAAGATCAGGCTGTACGCAAGCCTGTAAGGCACTTTCTAATTAGTGTTGATGGGGAGGACCCAGCCCATCGTGGGTTTTGCCATCCCTGGGCTAGAGGTCCTGGGTTCTATAAAAAGCAGGCTGAGCAAGCCATGGGGAGCAAGCCACTAAGTATCACCCCTCCATGTCCTGTGCATTAGCTCCTGGCTCCAGGTTCCTGCCCAGTTTGAGTTCCTGTCCTGACTTCCCTTGCTGATGAACATTGATTTGGGAGAGTAAGCTGAATAAACCCTTTCCTCCCCATGTTGCTTTGGTCATGGTGTTCATCACAGCAATGGAAACCCCAACTAGGACACTGGCTTTTTATTTATGTGGTAGTGATCTCTGCACTTTCCCCAGGGAGCCATCTTTCCGACCTCTTGAATAAGTACTCGTATTATATCAGTTCTACTCCTTTGAAATTATTTCTTAAGGCTGGGAAGATGGATTAGCTATTTGTCATTAAAGCACTAGGACCTGGGTTCAATTCCCAGGACCTACATGGTGGAAGGAAAAAACTAACTCCTCATAAATTATCCTCTGACCTCCACATGTAGTCTAGTACATGAGTCCTCTATACTAAATAAATCAATGGAATCAAAACTATTTCTTTGTGGTTTCTCTAGGCATCACAGTATGTATTTTAATTTACTGCAATCTACTTAATTTTCATTAGAATTCAGATTAATGTTAAGTGAGGTCCAATAATAAGATCTTCCCTTTCTTTACCTCTTCTTTGAGCTCCTGTTGTCTTTTGTTCATATATACTTAAATATACTTCTTTAAATGTATGCACTCTCTATATTAGAAGCCCAGCAGGTGTTGCTTTATATAGTCTTTGTTTATAAAAAAGAACAACATGATTCATTGTGCATGGTGGTCCACCACTTTAATCCTACCAATCAGGAGCCAGAGGCAGATCTCCGTGAGTTTGAAGCTAGCCTGGTAGACATAACAAGTTCCAGGACTTCCAGGGGTACATGGAGAGACTCTCTCTCAAACAAAAATATACACATATATTTTATTACAATACATACTGTATTGTGTGTGTGTGTGAGTCAGAGGACAATTTCCGGGAGATGGTTATCTTTTTCCACCCTCTGGTCCCTGGGATCAAACCCAGCGTTCTGAGCGTGGTAGCAGATGCCTTTACTTGTTGAGCTATCTCGCCCGCCCTCATCTCCATTTTTTAAAGATAGTTTTATTGTATAAAGATTTTGTGATTGATAAGTTCTAATTTTTCAGTTCTTGGAATATGTCATTCTATAGCCTTCTGGCCTCCACTGTCACAATTTTTTTTTCTTGAGATATCTTGCTATGTAACCTTCTACTATTCTCCTTCCTTACCCACTATTCCCCTCCTCTCCCCTCAAATTAAGTAACTCATCCTTCACATTCCTCAAGTGATGACATTTTAGATCAAGAAGATGACCTACTGCCTATGATCATCAGAACTAGTTGCTTATATATGCGTGACATGTCAGATTTCTAAGTTACATGCTCCACTGAGGTCCTGTTTTATAATGTATGTGATTGCAGTTTCCTTATTACATCAAATGTTCGGTCTCCCTTCATTCTTCAGTTTGTCACTTCTTTTGGGACTTTAACTTCCCTTCCTTAGGAGCCCCGATGATAGGCAGGAGGGACTCACCCTCTGTCTCTCTTGCACAGGGTGGTGATCTGCTTCAGAACTTGGACCATCTTTTTCCATTTCACGCCTTTGATGTTAACAGAATCCATCACAGTATTCTAGGGACTCTGAAAATATCTGAAATTATTTATGTCAGTTTATCTGAAAATTTCCTTTCTGATCCTAATACCAACAAAAACACAACTCTTGTTTTAGATCCACTTATCTTGAATCTGGTTATTTTTGTCTAGCTCTATTACAGTTTGCATGGAAAAATCAAATTACTACAGATCATTAACAAATCCCATTAGAGGTACCAGTAAAGTCCATTGTGGAATAAAACTGAATCTCAGTGAAAGAGCATCCAGGTTGAGGAGAAACCCATTGTCCTTTTTAACATGAAAGATTCTGATGTTCTGCACCTTAGTTGAAGCAGGGCCTGCCACATTCACACTCTATGACATAATATATTCAGGAGTTTGGAAAAAGGAGCGGGCGTGCTATTTAGACTTCTAGTTATTATATTAGGAAGAGCAAGGAATTACAGTGATAAAGTATAGAAAATTCAAAACTGTTTATTTTCTTCTCTGCATTTATTTTCTGCACATTATAGAGAGTGAAATTCGTAGAATAAGAAGAAACTGAACTTGTCTTTGAGTATTTGATTGTAGGGGGCAGGTTGGGAGGCTATAAGTTGGCTTACTATTCCAGTTATACTTTAGGTGGGAAAGGAAGCACCAAAGTGAGTGGATACTGATGGCTAAAAGAGACAGAGGCTAAGACAGCCAACTCACTGCCCAAAGGTGGAGAGCCTGGAGGCTAACGAGCTTTCATAGGGTGCCAGAATTGAGTCCCTCCTAGAGAACTGGCAGACCTGGGATCCGTAGTTCTGTGTCCACTGGACTAGATGATTTTGTCTTTTCTGCATAGAATGTGAAGACTGTGTCTGAGACCCCAGCAGTGCCACCAGTGTCAGAAGATGAAGATGATGATGATGATGCTACCCCACCTCCAGTGATTGCTCCACGCCCAGAACATACAAAATCTGTGAGTCTCTGGGGATCTGGAAGGCTGTTTGATTCAGTCAAGTAAGGAGTGGAAGACAGTAGGGAGATGGTGGTGCTAAGGCTAAGAGTCTGATAAGGGGTCCATAGACTTTAGAGGTGGTATAGTCACTGAACTACTTTTTTTTTTTTTACCTCCCACGTTTTTAGACACGATCTCACTGTGTAATCCAGGCTGGTCTTGATTCATAGTGATCTTCTTGTCTCTCTCTCCTAAGTGCTAAGATTACAGGCATGCACTACTGTGCCCACCTGGACTACCTGTTTTGAAGGTACTTTCTACATGATTAAAGAGAAGTGTTGTAATTGTTTATTTCAGCGATTCCCAAAGTTTCCTACATAATTGGTGTTTATAGCAGTCTAACCTTGGTTTACGTATCCTATTTATAGATAGGACAGGAAGGTATGTAGAATTGGCGCATTTCACTTTCAGAATAAAATAAATTATTCCAATCTCTTAGGAAGCAGCAAATTATCTTGCCAAAGATATTTCCCTTTTGTCTTAGGTATGCAGTGTTCAGTCTCTCCAGCATCTTTGATGATACTGAAAGACCCAAGAGAGTTTATAAATACATTAGTGCTATTAATATGTTGGACATTAGGAGTGCATTTTGATGCCGGATACTGGTAGTGATTTCTCTTTTAACTTCCTTTGAGGTTCCTGCATTTCAGAATAGCCACACTCTCTCCTTCTGTACTTTACACAGTCTGTACCTTTGCCTTTTATTTGATTTAGCTTCATTGAACAGTGATCTCCCATCAAATGATACCCTGAAACACTCTACTAATGTTTGTTTTGGCTTTTTATTATGAGAACTCCATAATAAAAGAACCATCTAGGACTTAAGCTTTGTGTTGATTGAGTGACTAATGGGAGATGCTGTGGAGGAAATTCAATTAGATGACCTACCTCTTAGCTTAAGAACTTACAAATAAATAGAATCCGTTGGATTTCCTTGTCTGTATGTCACAGTTACCTTAAGGAAAATAGCCTTCTAAATCAATGAGCTGTCAGTATCCCCCTTGATGTGTCCTGTTTGTGGTATGCAGGCATATTTATTTAACACAGTTTTCTGGGGCTGGAGAGATGACTTAGCGGTTAAGAGCACTGGCTGCTCTTCCAAAGGTCCTGAGTTCAATTCCCAGCAACCACATGGTGGCTCACAACCATCCACAACGTGATCTGATACCCTCTTCTGGTTGCAGATACTCATGCAGATAAAGCACCCATACATAAAATAAATAAATAAATCTTAAAAACAAAACAAAAACAAAAAAACCCACAGTTTTCTCTCTAAATCCTGAACTCCTCTAAAGTAGATGAAATCTGTCATCTATGTATCTATCCATTCATCTATTCCTGTTTATCTATGGGTTATTTATCTTTTTAGTACTTAATGTAGTTTTGGCACAGGTATCAGAGAAAGGGCAGTAAATATTGAATGAAAGAATAGATTGATAAATTTGCTTTTCTTAGCATTCTTCTCTGAAATAAATATTGCTAATTCCTAATTTTATAAAAGGAGATGAGATTTTCAGAGGTAAATTGATCTATCCAAAGTCATTTAGTGAGCAAAAACTAGAGTATGAGAGCAGATAATTAAATTCAAGTCCAGATTGCATTCCACACTAGCATGCATACCATGTTTTTGTGTACATAGGCTTGCACTGGGAGCCAGTTAAGGAGAATGTTACAGAGAACAGATAGGATATCTTTCCTCAAGGAACCATAGATGGAAAAGCAAAGAAGGTTTAAGAACCTGGGGTGTAATTGTTCTACAGATACAAGAATAAAAATTGAGAAATTATTTTGCTAAAGCAGTCAGAAAATCTAGTTGAAAGATCTGACCCATCCATTCATTAGCTGATTCTATGTAAACACTTACCTGAATGCTTGCTTTTTATTGGGTAAGTGATAGTTAGAGGACTCAGGAGGAATAATTTGTGTTCCCTGTCTCAGTAAACCCTATAGATGATCAAAAAAAATTATGACTTTTTGATGATAAAAATCTGATAAATACTGAAAACATCTTCTGGAAAAGGAAGTATAACCTGGGAATACTTTCTTTTTTTTGTTTTTTTTAATAATAATTTATTTTTTATTTCTTCAAGTTACATCTCAATCACAATCCCCTCCCTACTCCCCCCTCCAGTCCCACCCTTCCACCTTCCTCCCCCTCAACCCCCCATGCTCTTCCCTTTTTTTTTTTTTTTTTTTTTTTAGTTTAAGGTATTTCT
>CAJQZJ010001826.1:24153613-24208788 GCA_907164525.1 Lophiomys imhausi | reverse complement strand
TTGAATGCCATATTCTGCAGATCTCTTGAGGTTTTTGAAGATGCCCTATCTATCTCTTATATTTAGATAAGCAAATATTGCTTGTCTCTTAGCAACTTGATTTCTGAGTAGCTTAGAAAATAACTGTGATAGACTGTCATAGTAACTAACAAAATGACACGTTTTCATGACTATTAGTTTCCGTTTCTTAATTATCCTAAACAGTTTATGTCGGTTGGTAGCGAGAGGTCAAAACTTGACATTTCATTTTTAAGTATTACTACAAACAATACCTTTAAGAAGCGTTACCCTTAATTTTGTATCAATATACAAAGATCAATACCAATGTGGCCAAATATCTTCTTAGATCCAGAACACCCTCTTGATTCCTAAACAACTCAAAATTTAACTATGAGCCTCTAGCTATCTATTCTTCAACCACCCATATATCTGATTATATAGGAAGTGCAGGGCCTGCAGCTTCCAAAACTAAGAAATGAAAGGAAGTATAACCTGGGAATACTTTCTTAACCTTGGTAGTATGTAGTCGTTCTTTTCTTAATATCATCTCTCTTTTGCCTTTGTAACAATTACTTTTGCTCTTCCTTCCTCAGAATGAGTAGGACACTGTTTGTACAGAGCTCGGCTTATCATAGATTCTCAGCAAATATTTGTTAAACAAATGAATAAATAGGAAATACAATGTCTTTAAAAGCTAAGGTTTGAATGCTTAATATCTGCTGTTCATGGCTCTAATCATTCACACATGGTGATTTATTATTAAATAAGAGGCGTTATCACCATTTTATAGACAAGGAAACTGAAGTGCAGAGAAGTGGAGTAAACTAACTGAAGTCATTCGGATAGTAAGGAGAGCTGAGCTTTAAGCCAAGCCGTGAAGTTCCCAAGTTTGTTTTAAATTACTATACCCTGCTGCCTCTTGATGCATAAGAGTAGTTAATTCTTGGTAAGAGGTCAACAGCTCAAGAGGGAATAACTTATTTCCCATAGAAAACAATGTTAAGTGTTGCAAAGTGTTCGGGGTACACATAAGAGTTTCATCTCAGAAAAACAGTATCATGGGTGAGGGAGGTTTCCATCTAATGATAGACTCTCTACTGAGGTTTGTCTAGTCCTTTTGGAGTGATTTCAGGGCTAAGGCTCTCACTGATCCTTCTTGAACAGTGAGAGCAAAGGAAGGTCATTATTTTGACATATAAGAGAAAGGGTGAGTGGGGAAGGAGGATGTTCCTGGGATGTTTTAACTACAACATCTAGAAGAGGTTCCACTATACTAACAAAGGCTGGCTTTGCCAAAATTTCCCACTGATTATGCAGGTATATACACGATCTGTGATTGAACCACTTCCTGTTACTCCGACTCGGGATGTGGCTACATCTCCTATTTCACCTACTGAGAATAATACCACCCCGCCAGATGCTTTGACCCGGAATACTGAAAAGCAGAAGAAGAAGCCTAAAATGTCTGATGAGGAGATCTTGGAAAAATTACGTAAGCACTTTATAGCTTTCTTGAATCTTCCTTTGGTCTATGATTGGTCAGTCATTGAGGTGCAATGCTGCTATAAAGTTCTGGATCCGAGATTAAGCCATGTGTCTGGCTGGGTCTGTGTAATGTTTGAACTATGGGCTGTGCTGCTGAATCATTTGAGGATTCATCCCTTCCTTGTTTTACCTGCTGTGGGTGTACACTACCTGAGGATAGGGACATAATAAGAGAATGTGGACAACTCACTTTGAGGTTTATGGATATAACAAATGGCTGTTATTTAATGCGTAATGTAGAATATTGTATGGAGAAAGGTTGAGGTATTGACTGTCTGGTGGGAAAGAATGCTCTTGCTGATGCTTGCTGTTGATCTAGGAGAAGACAACCCTGCCATCATGGTTGGATACACAGAAGAAGGAGAGACCAGTGTTTTATGATCCTGTTCTGTGTAGCAAATGACAAGCAAAAAAGATAGTTTCTTGAATTTTTGAGTTTTACTGTAGTGATTCTGTGAAGATATGCATGATAATCCTCATTTATGCAGTTAAGGTCTTTAACACCGGAACCCTAAATACCCTGCCCCGGGTCACAGAGCTGCAAAGTGGAGCAGCTAAGGTTAGATCAAGCTGTGTTGTTGTGAACAGAACCTACTGCCTCTTGCAATGGGTGTAGGTTGATTTTTTTTTTTTTTGATGCTTGGAAAAGTCATTGAAGAAGGATTTGATGTGACTGGTTTGATCAGGCTTGCTTGTTTGCATTACTTTCTAAAGCTGAGGTTTCTGGTTCTTTATCAGCTTACTATTTCTTCCTAATAACTCTTGTTTGTCATTTTTTATTTTTTGTTTGTTTAGTTCATTGTCTTAAGAGTTGCCCTAGAGCCCTCATATGAGGAAGTAAAAGCCACTCACCTAGGCATCTATTTAATCATATGTACTCCTGTTCACTAAACCAGATTTTTCCCCCTAAATAGTAACATAAGGCATTGTAGAAAATAGACTGGCCTAGACAATTTCCTGCTGTTCTTTGAATCTTCTAGCCCCCATGTACCTTTTAAATAGTGATACTTATATCTGATTTGTTTTAAATTAAAAGAGATAATAACTAATATCTGAGAAGTACCAAATTGTAGTGATTTGGGGTATCAGTGGAAAAGCTAATTGGACTGAGGGATTAAAAACCAGACTCTGACTCTTCACTCTGGCACCACTTAATGTATGACTTTGGGGAAGTATCTTCCCTCTGTGGACTGCAGTTCCTTGCCTCTGTATGCTGCTGTGAGACCTATGGGCTCTCTTATGCTTCTGTGTTTTTAATTTAAACTATCCCCTGCTACAGAACTCTGTTGGCTTTCTTAACCTGGCTGACTTGTGTTTATAATAAAAATCAGCCCAGATAGCACCTTTCTCAAGCCTTTCCAGTCTCTTTCTGTGCCCTTCTCTATTCCCTATTCTTCCAGCACTCATTACAGCAGTCACTGTATTTTTGTAGCACCTTCTGTTTGTCTGTCTTTTCCATTGAGAACACTGACTGTCTTAAATGAGTCTCATCTTCCTCTTTATTTCTAGAAATCAGCATATAGTATGTGACAAATGAATAAATGTTTAATGAATTAATTTTAAAATGAATGAATGGCTCTTAGGAGTTTAGAAATGGAATAAATTACTATGAATAAACACAGTCAAGGATTTAAATTTTTTGGTTGGGATTTATTAGGGGAAAGTTAATGGCCTGGCTGGTGTGCTTTTGGGGAAATGGACAAAGTTCTTTAAAATTTGTCAACTTACAAGAGGATCGTGGGCTCTCTTGTGTATCTTGATCTGGAACAAAAATGATTCATGGTCTCTGTTTCTTTCAAAGGGAGCATAGTGAGTGTGGGCGATCCTAAGAAGAAGTATACACGGTTTGAGAAGATTGGACAAGGGTTAGTAGGGGCATTCTGTTCCTTGGAGAAATGACTTAAAAATTGTGGCATGTATGAATTTACTTGTTTGTTTTCCTGTCATCGACCTTCTTCTTTCTTTATTTTGACTTACCTATCTGAATATTTTATATTAGGATGACCTCCAAATTTTGCAGGATTATGCTTTATATAAGAGATGTGCCATTATCTGACCATACAGAAGTACCCCTGCATCAATAGTAAATGAGTCAGCTTTTATCTTAGCATAAAACTGATTTTCCATATTAGCCCTAGTATTAATACCTATCATGACTAATATGGAATTTAAGACCCAGATCTATAGCCTTGTAGTAGTGGGATGGGACCTATTTTTCTAGGTAGGTGGATGACAGAATTTGTGACCTTTACTCTCTAGTTTCATCTCCACAAGCTATATGCTGTTCTCTCAATGGACTGAACTCAGCAAATCTTAACTGAGTTCTTGTATGTTGGAAGCGTGAATATGGCTGTGAATCAAACACAATCTCTGCCCTCAAGGATCTCAATAGAAAGTCACACAAAGAATTATAATATAGAAATCAGCTTTGGTCTGGGAGGAGGTCAAGTGTGACAAAGAAAGAGGGAATGGTGCAAGGAGCTTAGCGGTGAACATGAGTTGTATACAAATGTAAAAGCTGTAGACTTAATGATTTAATGCAGAAAATTTTAGGTAAATTGTACCTCTATATGAAAAGTGAAAATAATAAGATTTCTGTAGATATGCCAAAAGACATGAAATGTAAAAGAAACTGAAAAAATTGAGTTTGGCTCATTCATAGTAGGCTCTCGGTGGAACAAAAGCATTATTACTAATTAATTGAAATTTTTTGTCTTGATTTTCATAGGCTACCAGAAATTTCTGAAAATTTGTTAAAGGATTATAAAATATGGGTACAGGGTGTTCCCTTTGCACATCATTTTATAGCTTATATCTGTTATTTACATCGAGTTTTAATTTGATCCTCATAGCAACTTTTGGCTGAGCAGATGTCATTTTTCCTGATCCAAGTGGCTTTATGACTAGATAATGGTTTTGTGAGTCCAAAATGATATAACATAGATTATATATTTTTAATATTTATTTATTACATCAGGTGCATCTTCATCACAGTGCCCTTTTTCCACCCCTCCCAGTCCCGCCCTCCCACCCTCTACCCCCATCCCTTCCATCCCACTCCTCTGGAATGGAGTGTCCCTACATATCAGTCCCCCGCCCCAGTTCAGCAGTCATATGGGGCCAAGAGCCTCCTCATACACTGGGGGCCTACAAGGCAGCACCACTAGGGCAAAGTGTTTCATTGACAGGAAACAAAGTCTATGTTCCTGTCCCCTTTGGTGCATTGGCTGTAGTATAGTTATCCTGTACTAGATGACTAAAATTTGATTATAAATGAATAGATGCCATGTGCATCCTTCTGAGTCTGGGTTAGCTCACTCAGGATGAGCTTTTCTAGTTCCATCCATTTGGCTGCAGATTGCAGGATTTTGTTGTTTCTGATGGCTGAGTAGTATTCCATTGTCTAGATGTACCACAGTTTTTTTTTTTTTAATCCATTCCTTAGTTGAGGGACATCTGGGTTGTTTCCAGTTTCTAGCTATTACAAATAAGGCTTCTATGAACATAGATGAGGGAGCTTCCTTGTGATTTTGTGAGGAATCATTTGGATATATACCCAGAAGTGGTATGGCTGGGTCTTGAGGTAGAGCTATTCCAAGTTTTCTAAGATATCGCCAGACTGATTTCCATAGTGGTTGTACAAGCTTGCGCTCCCACCAGCAATGGAGGAGTGTTCCCCTTTCTCCACACCCTCGCCAGCATTTGCTGTCATTGGATCCTTTGATCTTAGCCATTCTAACAGGTGTGAGATGGAATCTCAGAGTTGTTTTGAGTTGCATTTCTCTGATGATTAAGGATGCTGAGCATTTCTTCAGGTGTCTCTCAGCCATTAGGGATTCTTCCTTTGTGAATTCTCTGTTTAGCTCTGTTCCCTATTTTTTGATTGGATTATTTGGTTTCTTGGCATTTAATTTCTTGAGTTCTTTGTAAATTTTGGATATTAGCCCTCTGTCAGATGTGGGGTTGGTGAAGATTTTTTCCCAATCTGTTGGTTGCCGTTTTGTTCGAACGACAGTGTCTTTTGCTGTACAGAAGCTTTTCAGTTTCATGAGGTCCCATTTATTAATTGTTGGTCCTAGATCCTGAGCTGTTGGTGTTCTGTTCAGGAAGTTGTCACCTGTGCTGATGAGTTCCAGGGTTGTCCCCACTTTCTCCTAATAGATTTAGGGTGTCAGGCCTTATGTTAAGGTCTTTGATCCACTTGGACTTAAGTTTTGTGCAAGGTGATAAGTATGGGTCTAATTTCATTCTTTTGCATGTCCACATCCAGTTAGACCAGCACCATTTGCTGAAGATGCTGTCCTTTTTCCATTGTATGGTTTTGGCTTCTTTGTTAAAAATTAAGAGACCATAGGGGTGTGGGTTCATTCTGGGTCTTCAATTTGATTCCATTGATCCACTGGTCTGTTTCTATACCAGGACCATGCTGTTTTTGTTACTATTGCTCTGTAGTATAGCTTGAAATCTGGGATGGTGATGCCTCCAGATGTTTTTTTATTGTACAGGATTGTTTTAGCTATTCTGGGTTTTTTGTTATTCCATATGAAGTTGAGAATTGCTTTTTTCCAGGTCTATAAAGAATTGTATTTTGATAGGAAATTGCATTGAGTCTGTATATTGCTTTTGACAGGATGGCCATTTTTATTATGTTGATCCTACCTATCCATGATCATGGGAGATCTTTCCATCTTCTGATGGCCTCTTCAATTTCTTTCTTCAAGGACTTGATGTTCTTGTCATAAACATCTTTCACTTGCTTGGGTTAGAGTTACCCCCAGGTATTTTATATTGTTTGTGGCTATTGTGAAGGTTGTTGTCTTACTAGATGCTAAAAAAGCATTTGACAAAATCCAACACCCCTCCATGCTAAAAGTCCTGGAGAGAATGGGCATACAAGGACCATACCTAGACAGCAAGCCAGTAGCCAAAATCAAATTAAATGGAGAGAAACCTGAAGCATGTCCTCTAAACTCAGGGACAAGACAAGGATGTCCACTTTTGCCATATCTCTTCAACATAGTACTTGAAGTTCTTGCTAGAGCAATAAGACAGCTAAAGGAGATCACGGGGATACATTGGAAATGAAGAAGTCAAATTATCCCTATGTGCAGACGATATGATAGTATACATAAGTGACCCCAAAAATTCCACCAGAGAACTCTTACAGCTGATAAACACCTTCAGCAAGGTGGCTGGATAAAAAATTAATTCAAAAAAATCAGAAGCCCTTGTTCATACAAAAAAACAAATGGGCTGAGAAAGATAGATTAAATTTTGATAATCAATTAATTTGCTTATCTCAATAATGTAGATGGCATTTTTGTTTTTAGGTAATTAAATTGAGTATTAAATTAAGCATGTAGCAAAAAGGTATTTGGATAAATTTTAGCAAGTCAGATTCCTTCTCTGGATTTAAGTTTCTTTTTCTGTAAATTTGGAGGATTGTGGATTAAGGACATTTCTCCTCCAAAACATGCCTTTAAAGACAATAGATGTACAACATCTATGAAATGTTCTCTGCTTTATTTCACAGGTCAGCTAGACAGACAGGGCTCAGACAAGAATGATATATTTATTAAACACCTATATTAATGTTGCTATATTTTATAATTAAAAAAAAATAAATCCACACCAGTTTGATAAGTTGATACTGTTACATTTTGGTTCACTTCCCTGTCCCTCCCTTTAAAGACCTGAAGACTGTTAAGCTGCCTGAACTTGTATGTGTCTGCTTGAGATAGAAATAATAGAGTACTACCAGGTATGCTTATGTAGCTTTCCAAACCTTTATAAACATGAAAGAGACCCAGAATGTTCAATCTCTGAAGACTTTACTATGATTGCTTTTTAAGGATGGTGTATATATAGTAGCTGGAGAGATGACTCAGTGGTTAAGAGCAATATTTGTTCTTGCAGAAGACCTCGGCTTGGTACCCTATCACCCACATGGTAGCCTATAACCATCCATAATTCCAGTTGCAAGGGATCTCATTCCCACTTGTGACCTCGGGCACTAGGCACACACACATGGTACACATATGTACATGTAGGCAAAATACTTATACACATAAAACTTTTTTTTAAAAGTTTTTAAAAAGAACGATGTAGCCTGGTGTGGTGGCACATGCCTTTAATCAAAACACTTGGGAGGCAGAGGCAGGCTGATCTCTGTGAGTTCAAGGCTAGCCTGGTCTACAAAGTGAGTCCTGGACAGCCAGAGATACACAGAGAAACCCTGTCTCGAAAAACAAAAACAAAAAAAAAGTATATTGGTAGGAATACAGAGGGCTATAGACACCAACATAGGCACAAGTGAAGAAATAATTACCAGCGAACATATCCAGTCCTCGTTTGATAGCCAGTATCTTATACTTACACTTTACATGCAGGTTGCTAGGCTGTCAAAGAGTGGTGAATAGGGAACTAGAAGACATATGTCCAGCTGACTTTTCCTCTTGACCTGACTTCTGTGGGAAGCATAACTAGGATTTTCTTAGAACATCTTATAAAAGACTAAAATTCAAAATGTCTACAAATTGTATCATATATATGTGACATAGTGTGTATATTGCTACAAATATGTGTTACACGTTACCTAGACATATAAGGATTTGTGTCTTAGGCATGAGAGTTTTAGTCACTTCATATAGATAGGATTACTTTTCTAGCATTATTTCCAGCATCTCTTTCACTCTTTGTGAAATTCACATCTTTTTCATTGCACTCATCTCTTTGAGTTTATATATCAATACCTACATGTTCACATGTCTGTCATGGAACTCTTCTTAACTTTAGGGTGAAGTGGAAATAATATCAGATTTTTCTGGAAGTATATTTATTTGGAAAAGTATGTGCATTATCATTTTATTGCTAAAAATGCATGTCATTCAAACCATAGAAAATGAAACTCTTTTAATCCATTGTGCTTGAAAGGTATTATTTTAAAGTGTTAGGGTAACCTATAATAAGGAGGGGAAGATACTTCAGGATTATTTTAGGCTATTCAATGTGGATTGACCAAGTTTTCATAGTTCTTAAAAATTGGTTCTTTTAAAAAATTAATTGTAGAATAGAATCTCAAAAGCTGAATATCAATCCTTGCAGCCCATTCCTACTTTTTTTTGGGGGGGGGGTCTTGCCCATCCTCCTCCCTTGGCTTACTGAGCTAAAGGATTACAAGCAGATGCCACCACAGCAGGCTTTAGCTTTTAATGTAAATTTTAATCAGAAATAACACATAAGTATATTGCTCAATGAAGTTTTAAAAAGTAAATACATAAACATAAGGTGCATCCAGGACAATAAAAAGAACACTACTGATTCTTTAAAAGTCCATATTTTAATAAATAATATGAGTCATCTCCCCCACCTCATTCTGAGATTCTCCCTGGGCCCCCTTTCCTATCCCCTCACTCTCATTTGAAGCTATACAAAATGAAAGCAAGTTCCTGAAGGGAGTAGAGAAGACTAGGGCAAGCTGTTGCAAGAAATAAATGTCTTGGAACACTTTTGTATTTTATAGACTTGACCTAGTGTTTAGCATGATCAAAGTTCTTAAATATGCCTGTAAGTCCAGCTCAGGGTCATAACTTGCTCACGATCAGACAAAGTAGAAGTTCTAGATTGGTTAAAGCCTTCATTCTTTACTACCACACACTGCCTTTCAAATGTGAGAGTACGAGGGCTGCAGAGGGAGGATCTGTTTTTGCTGCTGTTGTTAACGTATTGTCAGGTTGCGTGTAAAGCTGCGTCACTGAACACCTGTGTTTGTTTCCCTCCCTCTCCTATCTTTTCTTTTCCAGTGCGTCAGGCACAGTGTACACTGCAATGGACGTAGCCACAGGGCAGGAGGTAAGCATTCATCACCAACTCTTGTACTTCTACTCCTACAAGTTTTTTGTTTAATTTGGAGTTAATGTTATCCCCTTCTTTTGTACTTCCTTTCTTTTATTTTTATTTTTTGGCTCAGTGAGACAGTTTTAGTTTTTTTCTGCACCAGGTTACAACCAAATAGAAGACTAATATGATAAGACTTAAAACTTTTTCAAAAGCTACCAAAGCTCCACTATGGAGAACATACAGGTCAGAAGAGGAAAAATGGACTGAGTAAGCCAGGAGGTTGTTCTATAATTCCAGGTGAGAGGTGATGTAGAAGTAAGTAGATTTGAGCAATAGTTAGCAGGTAACTTGGTAGAACTTAGTGATAGAATGTAAGGACAACTTCCAGATGGGTAATACTATTCCAGGAGAAAGAATAAAGTCAGAGGTATAAATATGAAGAAGTTGGATACTGCCTGAGGTCTTACAGAGCTGCCTAGTTATAGGAGATTTAAACCCATGACTGTCAGCTTCTAATCTAGCACCTCCAACTCTATGCTTGAGATCCCACTGGACACTGGAGTTCTCCTTTATTTGGGGTACTATTTGTCCTTATTTTATTAAGCTATGAGAATGCTGACCTTATTGCTAAAGCTCACTGCCCCCAGATCAGCAAAAGGAATCCAGAAAGGCAGTATCAAGCATTTGATGGGCTGTGGTTGGTAGCTATCTTGGAGAAATTCTTAGTTAAAAGAGTATTAGAACTCAGAAATTGAGTGAGGAACTTCCTCTGAGAGAGGCTGTGAGGCTCTACTTGTATCTTTTTGATTATCAAAACCTGGTCTCTGTCCTTGAGGGACAGCACATATTTTATTGGGTTCTTGTTAGCTTTTTACAAATGTAAAACCCAAATATTAATGTTCTGTGATAGCAAGTAAATTTAAATTAAAAATTTTAAGTGATTTAAAAATCACCAGTATGGGAGCTGGAGAGATGGCTCAGTAGTTAAGAGCACTTGCTGCTGTTACAAAGGACTCAAGTTCAGATCCCAGTACCCTTATTTCAGTGGTAAGGTAAGTATTCAACTCTTGTACTTCTATTCCTGCAAGTTTTTGTTTAATTTGGAGTTAATGTTATCCCCTCCATTTGTATTTCCTTTTTTTTTTTTTTTTTTGGCTCAGTGAGACAGTTTTAGTTTTTTTCTGCACCAGGTTAGAACCAAATAGAAGACTAATATGATAAGACTTAAAACTTTTTCAAAAGCTACCAAAGCTGCACTATGAACGTAGTATATACCCTTGTCTCTTGGGATCCAACATCTTCTGGCCTCAGCAGATATTACACTCATGTGCACAACAGACACAAATATAATACACATAGTTAAAAATAAAATCTTAAAAAGTAAATAAAACCATTATTATAGTTAAGAATTTATTGAGAATTCAAAGACATGGATGCTTGCCTGAAGTTATTTCTGTTACCTTAGGTGAACCATTTGACCTCTTCCTGCTCAAATGATCAGGGTCTGGGTTAGAATCTTTTGATTTTGAATCCTGTGTATTTTGGACTGCAGAGTTACAGCAGAACTAAGGTTAGGTATTAAGGACTCCCTCTTGCCATGTTTCTAGTCTCTTAGGCCTTATAACCTTTTATGGGAGACAGACAGGGGATGACTGGTTCCTGGAAGTCCTGGAGATGCCTGTGTGAGAAATGGGCCACAGGAAAGAAACTTGACCCTGCTGTGTGGTTGTCTTGTGGTTACAAAATTGTGAATGGAAGCAAATCCATTAGTGTGTAATGCAGTGTGATCAGGAAGGCCTCCTTTCCTGCCCAAGGGAGTATAAATCGGTAGTGAGGCTAGTGCAATGCTCTTAGTCTTTGTGAATGATTATGGGGGTGTTATCCAGCTGGAAGAGGGGAGCCTTTGTCTGTCACATATAGATAGGCTAGTATGTTAATGCTGGGAAATCTTTCCTTTAGAGATCAATCATTTTTCAAGCTTGTTTTTGAAGGTAATATGTATAGTAGAATATACTAGAAGAGCTTTTGGAATCATACTGATCTGAGAGCATTGATTATGATCATAAGTGGTTTTCTTACATGCCTTAGCTTCAATGTCTGTACCTAAAAATGCAACACGTTACTTTGAAGGGTTGTTAGGTTTAGCGCAGATAAGGTAAGTACAGCAGGTAGTCCTGTCATCATCATTCTTGCTGTTCTGTGCCAGGTACTTAACACATGTGCTGCTACTATGCTTATCATATTCATTGCTGGCTTCCTTTATTACTTAAATCTTTTACTTACATGCTGTAAGTAAAAGAAACATGCTACCTAATTTTTTCAGTACGCAAAACATATTTTAAGTAGGTTATTATTTTGAGTGTGTTTATGAGGAGACTTAGGTTCAGAAAACTGGTGATTGGTCAAATTTAGAAAATAACAGTCAAGCCTAAAATGTAATCTTTTAGGTTCAAGTCCAGTTATTTTTCTTTTATAGGAATGGTATTACCTATCCTGGATGGATGGGATTTGATTAGGTAAAGGCATTTAGCCAGGGCTACAGAGCCCATCAGTAGTGACTAAAAGGGACTCTCAGTGTCCTGCCCTAGCCTCTGCTTGTCTTCTTCTCCCTTGCTGCCGTTTCTGATGACCACTGGCAGGTTCATAAGCACTATTGCATCCTCCAGGATGGCCTGAGGAGCTCCAAACAGACTCTTAAGACCCCAGACCTAGTTGTAAAGGCTTATTTAATATCTATAGTAAATTAATGTATAGTTTGTCAGCCATTAGGAAAAGGTACTCCTTAGCCATTATAGAAAGATACAGTGAGACCTAGAGCCCTGACCTGCTAGGAACCCATTTCCAAACAATTCATTCCAGGTTAGAAATGGAAAAAGTAAAAATACCTAATAAAATCATTTAAAAACATTTTATTATACTTACCTGTGTGTGAGAGAAAAAGAATGTGTGCGTGTATCAACATGTGAGGAGCTCAGAGAATAGCTTGAGAGAGAGTTTGTTCTTTCCTACTGTCATGTGGGTCCGAGGAATCAAAATTAGGTTGTCAGATTTGGCTACAAGACCCTTTATCTACTGAACCATCTTGATGGCCCATAAGAATTATTTTTATAGTTAGTAAATTAATTGAGTCTATTCAGAGGACTATATTGACTTGAAGTAACATTTAACTTCAAAATGTTTGCATCATTCATTTTTTAAAATTATATATATATAGCTGTTTTCTCTGCATGTATGTTTGGGTACCTTGTGTATGCCCAAGGAGGTCAGAAGGAATCAGGTTCCTTGAAACTGGGGTTAGATAAGTTATGAGCTGGCCATGTGGATGGCTGGATATTGAACCAGGTCTTCAGTATTCTTAACCCCTGAGCCACTCTCCAGCCTGCATCCTTCATTCTTATTACTGCTTCTAGAAAGAAGTTCTGTTTGATGTTCACATTTTTGTCCACTAAACAAGAAAAAAAAAGACTATTTCTAGGGAATAAATGTAACCGTATGGAATATAGTAGTGGTGTGTGTGGGTTCAAAACAAAGAACTTACCAACTTAAGGCTTGTCTTTCCCTCTTAGCTCCAACTGTATTTGTTGAGCCCTGTACTTGATGTTGGAGATTTGAGGCTTTTAACTAAGCTCTGAAATATCTAGATACATTCATGCACACACACAAGTGTGTGCACATACACATACACATACTTGATTCTTCATACACAGTAGTGGGAATAAAATGGGCTTACAGGGCTTTCCAAAAAGGGAAAAACAAACAAACAAAAAAAAACACATTAAGTTTGAGAATGAAGTTTTCTCTGCCCTGTTATAAAACTTTTGAATGTGTGAAAGTGATACAGTATTCTAGACAGAGGTGAAACACAGAGAGAACATGGGACATATAATAGAATACAGTAATAAATACTGAGAAATTTTAATGTCAAACTCAGGAATATTTCTAGGTAAACAAGAGTCATTTTGCTTTTAAATGGGAGAGAGTTATCCAGTGTGTATGGGGTTGTGGGGCTAGTCTTATATTAACAGGATAAATTAAAACAAAGTAGCTTTTCTATGTATGTGTGTGTGCACATGTGTGTATGTCAGGAGAAATCTTGCAAGAGTTAGTTCTCCTCATCTACTAAATGGATCCCATTGCCTGCTGACCCAAATGAATAGCCTTTGATGGTTCTATATTTGACTTTACTACTGAATTACCATATATGCAAGTCGTGTATCCTCTCTGAACATAATTTCCTCACTTATTAAAAAAGTTACATACAAGATACCACTGAGGATTAGAGGTAACAGATTGGCAAGGTGTGGTGGGACCACACCTTTTAAGTCCAGCAGTTGGGAGGCAGAAGCAGGCAGATCTCTATGAGTTCAAGGCCAGCCTGGTCTACATAGTGAGTTCTAGGCAATCAGAGTCAGGACTACATAGTGAGACTCTGTCTAATAAAGAAAAGAAGAGAAAAAAGAAAAAGAAAGAAAGAAAAGAAAAAGGAAAGAAAGATAACAAATTTGTGAACACTTTAGAAGAGCACCTAATACCTAGGAATCTAAAGTATATCTTATTGTGGGTTTTGTTTTATTTTTGTAAACAAAGAGCCTTTCACATACAAGCATTAGGAATCTTGTCCCCTTTCTTAATCTTTCTTAACCTGCTAATCTCTGATTTATTTTTCTATGCCATGTGTGTGTGGGGGGGTGGGGATAATGTGCATGTACGTGCAGGTGTCCACAGAGGTCAGAATAGGAACATCAAACCCCCTGGAGCTGGAGTTATAGGTGGCTGTGAGCTGCCCAGTGTGAGTGCTGGGACCTTAACTCTGCAAGACAAGTTCATGCTCTTAACTGCTAAGCCATCTCTCCAGCCCAATATTCAGAACTTATTATTATTTTATTTTTAAATTAACTTCTTTGAACTTCTTATAGTTTCTTTTATTTTTTTAACCATTTTTTAAAGATAGTCTAACTATGAAACCAGGCTGGTCACCAATGTACAATTCTCCTATCTCAACCTCCTGGGTGCTAGGATAATAAGTAGTACCAAATATCTATATAGTGTTTTTTTAAAGTATTTTTTTACATCGAGGTGTCAAATTTTGATGTATATCAGAATGGCACAGGGGCTTATTAAAAGTTTGTAATTTTCAGTAGGTTTGGAGTGGCACCTGAGAACATTTATTTCCATCAGTCTTTGAGATGATGTTGAATGACACTGGCCTAGAGACTCCATTTGAAAACCATTTAACATTGATAAGTTATGAATTACTTTAGGGCTAAGGCCATGTCTTACTCATCATTGTTTCCTTAGTACTTAAGGTCTGGTGCTAAACGTGTGCTCAGTAAATGTTGTGTGACCTTTGGTTCACATTGAATGTACTGTTATTTCAGGTGGCCATTAAACAGATGAATCTACAGCAGCAGCCAAAGAAAGAGTTGATTATTAATGAGATCCTGGTTATGAGGGAAAACAAAAACCCAAATATTGTGAACTACCTGGACAGGTATGGATTGATTGGTCTTGTCACAGAAGTTTTAGTCCTTTGGGACCTAAATGTTGGAGGAGAAGATGAAGGAAGCATTTGGAACTGCTTCCATTTAGGTATTTTCTGGACTGAGCTCTTCAATTGCTGGAAATCTTTCTGAGTGATGGTTAACCCTGCCATCCCACAGCTTCTAACAGCTGATTCTTTCACTGTGCTTTCTGCTTAGGGAAGTTGGCCTTTTCAGCCCATCTGCCTGATGTCCTTATTTCATTCTATATTCCAAGCACTTCCTCACCCTGCTGACCTTCCTCAATAATTCTTATCGTCCATAAATTCTTAAAATACGATGCTCATTCCGGTCTGGGTATTCTAACCACCATGGAAAAAATGTGACTCTTTGTTTTTCTAAACTCAACAAAAGTCCATCCTTCTGTTGTCATGTCTGAACCCCCATCCCCCATGCTTGTTTCATTAGTAACTACTAATAAGTTTGTGGTCAACTGAAATTTATTACTGCCCCCTCATATAAACTTGCATTAAACTGGAAATAAAAAATATTTTAGATTACCAGCCTCAACTTTTTGACTGCTGGGATTAAGGCATGCACTATCATTTTTAATATGTCCTGTTTATTCTTCATCACCTTAAAAAAGTACTATTGGACTGGGATACAATTACTGTTGTAGCTCAGTGATAGAATGCTTGGCTAGCACATATGAGGCTCTGACCTTGGTTCCCAGCACCACCAGAAGAAACTTTTACAGAACAGGATTAAAATCTTACCTGTTTGAGATAAGTATTAAAATCTTTCAAGTTTCAAGTTTCTGCCAAGTAAGAGACCCATTATCAAGATAAAGAAAAGATGTCAGATCTCATACCTTAAGAAAAACATACATGTTTTTCTCCAGCATAACTTCTTTGCTATTAACACAAATCAGGTAGCCTCTTTTTCATTTGTTTACAGTGAGATAATGTTGACCAGATGGGTTAAGTTGCCTTTTTATTTATCCAATAATGGGACTGAGATATCTAATCTCTGAGTGAAATTCAGTGCTAACTCAGGCCAGGCTACCAAACCACAGCCTTGGTTTATTACAAGAGGCTAGAATCATAGAGACTCGAAGTAAAAGTCAGCGTACACACTAACCTTGTGTACCCTTTGCAGGTTTTAAATGACTTCTCACCACCCTTTTACTTAATATATATAATACATTTTAATAATATATAACATTATTTTACTCATGGATTTATTGGTATCCACTGTGCTGGACCCTGGGGTTAGGGCCTTCAACAAGACCCAGTAATTATCTTGTGGATCTCAGATCTAGTAGAACTCTCAAGGTGGTCCTATAGCCCTCCCTTTTTGATGGTAACATAGCTTCCACATCCCAACCTTTTCACCACATCTGTCTGGATGCTTTACAGGCATGGGAATAAAGCTTGTTTTCTTTCTTTTTTTTTTTGGAGTATCCTTTGGTATTGTGATGAGATGTGATTTTATATTTTAACCTAGTATTCTTAGTTTTAGTGTTTGGGACTTCACAGACCATGAATACTTTGTTTTTTCTGGGTATATCCCTAACTAATTTGAAATTACTGATTCTGTCCTCCAAACTTTTTCCCCCCCTCAGAGTAAGGAATCCTAGACTCTCAAAAGCTGGCTGAGATAGTTTCCTTTATATCCTAGTCCCTAGGTTTTGAAGCCCACTGCAGTGACTTAATGTATTCTGACTGTTCCTTCTCACCCTGTACCTGTTTCCCTGCAGTTACCTTGTGGGAGATGAGTTATGGGTTGTCATGGAATACTTGGCTGGAGGCTCCTTGACAGATGTGGTGACAGAAACCTGTATGGATGAAGGCCAGATAGCAGCTGTGTGCCGAGAGGTAAGGCCTCAAGGGTCAAGTGGAAGTGATCTCCATATTACTGTTCATGAAAGTTCACACCCAAAAGAGGCTTCAATCTGGGCTCAGTGGAAGTGGGAGAGGTTGCTTCTGGGACTTATCATTTGTATTGTATGCTTGTGTCTTATAATTTTTATAATCATGACTTTTTTTCTTTAAAACTAACTGTTCTGACATTGATAAAAAAATTAGTACCTATATCTATTAAAACAGTCATTCATATGTTCAATCTGTAATTATATCTATTCTATCACATAATATTTCTCTTCTTCTCTTTTATTTGGACACACATTTGAACCCTTTTTTCCTGTTTCCCTGCTTTGTGTACTTGAAGGCAATAACATTGTTAAGAAGAAGATAGTGGAATATTTCAGATAGTCAGTCAGGTTTTTTCCTCAATTTGAATATGCATCTGGATGACATGTAGAGACAAGCTAGCAAAATTCTAGGATAAACTAACTCCAGACAAAAAGCCTGATGTGGGGCCATATGCCTGTGATCCCAGCATGGTGAGGTGGAGGCTGGAAGATCAGAAGTTCAAGATCATCTTTGATTGCGTAGCAAGTTCCAAGCCAGCTTGGGATACAAGAGACCCTGTCTCAAGCAAATCAAAACAACAATCACAACTCTATACAAAACAAACAGGAATAAAAAGAGCATAAATAGATACTCTCTTTTTTTCCTCATTGCAGTTAGATATATACAGGTCTATAATGCTGTCATAAACTTTCCAGAAGGTTTCCATGAGAAGCAGTATCTGCAGAGGATAGGCACATTTTCACATTTCCAAGTGAGAAAGAAAATGATGGGAATAAACAGTGTTGAAGACTGGTGTTTTGGTCTTGAGAGACTGAGACAGAGTTTCTCTGTGTAACCCCGGCTGCAATGGAACCTGCTCTATAGAGCAAGCTGATCTTCAACTCAGAGATCCGCCTGCTTCTGCCTCCCAGGTGCTGGGATTAAAAGTGGGTGCCACCACCACCCGGCCCTGAGAGACTGAGATTTTCTAATACCCAATAGCAGAAAAAGTTATAAGATTGAAGAAAGAGTGAGATTAAAAATTCTGTGGGGATGAGTGTGACTAATGTTTAATGATGGGAAACTTAGAGGCATATGGATGAAATTATAGAGTTGTGTATTTAACCAATGTTAATGAGAAAGAAATGCATTAGCAACATTTTAGTTTCAAGCTAGGATTCTTAGAAGTTCTGATTTCATTTGTAATATTTTACGACCTTTTAAAAATAACTTCCCCAAGCCCCCAATAACATTCTTCCTATGAAGTTTTTAATACTACAGATATGATGGATAATTGTGTACATACATAGCTGCATTTTGACCCTTTGGAGGGTCAAAAATCATTGTATTATTTAATTTGTTTTCAGCTCTAACCTTGAAGTAAAAGCCTGGTAACCTGAGTTCAGTTCTCTGAACCCATCAAAGATGAGAGAGAAACAAGGCCTCAGAGTTGTACTTTGACCTCCAGATAGGCTCTGAGGTACACATACACCTCACCTCAGTAAAAATAAATAAAGTAACATCTTGACAGAAGCCCTGAGTTTAATCCCCAGAACTGTACCAACAAAAAAACTTGGCAAGAAAATATAAATGTTACTTAAATAAGTGGTATTGTTATTTTAAAAGTGATCATTATCACTTTTAAAACTACTTACTGAGACATAATTCATCCCCTTGAAGTATACAATTCACTATGTTTTAAAACATATTTGTGAAGTAACTGTTAAAGGATATGGATTTTTTAAAAAGCACTTGTTGGCTTGACACAATATATCAGCTGAGCAGAGTAGTGTACATAAGGCTCTGAGTTTGATCCCTAGAACTGCACCAAAGCCATGAAAAACATGGCCAAAAATTTAAACATTGTATAATAGGTGGTATTATCATTCTTTAAATCTAATAGAGATGCTCTCATCTGACCTACATGGGCACCAAACACACATATGATACACATACATACATGCTGGCAAAACCCTCTCAAAATAAAATAAAATATATAAATCTATTTAAAAAATTTTAAGGTGCTGCTTACTTTCAACTAAAAAGTTCTCTTGCATTTGTGTGTATGTATGTGCATATCCATCTATATGGATGTGTTCATGCGTGGCATGCATGTGGAGGTTCCAGGGTTCCAGGAATCCAGCTCAGGTCATAAAGTTTGATGGTAAAACTCCTTTACTCACTAAGCCATCTCACTTGCCCAGAACCAGACATTTTCATTGTGCCGTTGCAACATTCAGTCTGTTTGACACTCATTCTGTTGGGGAACTATAAGTGTTTAAGTTTGTGTGTATGTGTTGGGGGAATCATCACAATAGGTATTTTATTTTGTTCTTTTTCTTTCTCTTTTCTTTTTCTTTTAAAAAGATTTTTCTCATATCCTTTACTGTTGTAGTCATTACTAAACCTTAAAAAAATATCTGTGTTGGCAGTGTGGGTCAGTGAAAGAATGTATGCTTGGTATGTATGAGGCCATGGTTTCACTTCTCAGCAGTGAAAAAGAAATCTTTGTAAATGATTTGTAAATATCTCTCTCTGTATAGAACTTAAGATAAATTCACGTGCCCACTCAACATTTGTCTTCATGCTTCATAGAAATGTCAAATTCAGTGTGTCTCAAATAGTACAGATTTCCTTTCCCAAGATAAGATTTACTGACATCACTTCCACGTGTCTTCCAGATGTGGAAATATATTGATAGAATACTTTTGATTAAAGGAAAATTGTAAGACAAAAACAGCATGCAGTTTTAAAATTAATTAATTAAAACTTTAGATTGTGCATGCATGTTTATTTAGGGTGGGGGGTTAAGTGCACATGTATGTGGATGCCCAAGAAGGCCAAAGGCATAGGATCACCTCAAGTCAGGGTTTGTAAGCTGCCCAGTGTGGCCACTGAGCCATCTCGTCAGCCTCCTCCAGCCCCATTCTGTCTCATGGAGTTTTAAGATGCGTGGTTAAGAGACAGAAGATTTGGATTATATGGCTGGCTTTGCCTCTTTATGTGGGGCAAGTCCTTTTATTCCTGGACGCATTACTTCCTTTATCTTAAATTGAGATTAGGTTGTTATTAGTCTTATGTATTATATGTCTCTTTCCTCTTCTGCACACACTACTTCAACAGTGTCTACAAGCTTTGGAGTTCCTACATTCAAACCAAGTCATTCACAGAGACATCAAGAGTGACAATATTCTGCTGGGAATGGATGGTTCCGTCAAGTTAAGTAAGTAGGAATCTTAGGAATGCTAACACTTCCCTACATGTGGGGCTATGTCTCTGGTGGGATGGTAATTAAAAAGACCTTATTATTTCATAAGATATGGGATATTTATAGTCCTCTGTATTATCTTATAGTGTCTTTTCACTATTTTTCAATTCTTTTACACATTATAACACTTTTCCCCCTTGAATACCTACTCCTGTGGTTCTCTGAACTTGCCCAGAAGGGTACCAGCTTTCAAGAAATTTTCAATCTAGTATGAGAGACTTGTAATGAATTAGAAAAAATGTTTTATGAAAGTTTACTCATTCAGTTATTTATTCAGCAACCAATTGCTGAATATCTATTACATACCATTCCCTTTTGAGGTACAGAGAAGATGGTCTTTACTATCAGGGCTCTACCAATTTAAATAAGTGTGTAGTGTCAGTATAATGTGAAAGAATTACAGGTAGTTTTTGTACCTGTACCTGAAGTGTGAAAACAATTGCCTACATAGACAGGCTGTGTCATAGTAGGTAGACAGTTTATAAGAGGGCTTTGTTGGCACAGGGCAAGGGGCTGATAAAAGTAGGGCCATATTTAAGTGTTGGTGGTTGGGATTTAATTCAGGGACTTGTGACCAGAGGATAACTAAATGCGTTAATTACAAGATTCTGAGTTATGGGAATGTTTTTATGTATAAAGGGCCAAGCATTTAAGGCCAAAATGGCCAGCTGGACTTTGATGCCTTGACCATTTGGTTTGAAGAGAAGGCAGGAGGCTAGAAATGTTGTTCTTATTATTCTTCCTCCTTCTCTTAATGTTTGAATGAAGAGTGGACTAGTAGCAGTCAAGTGATTCCCATTTTGGTGAGACAGAGATTTCAAGAGACCAAAGCTGGATGCCAATGTGTATACAGCACTTACTGATGGAGTGTCCTGAGTGTGTCTTTCTCCTTCCCCTTTCTAGCTGACTTTGGATTCTGTGCACAGATAACTCCAGAGCAGAGCAAAAGGAGTACTATGGTGGGAACTCCATATTGGATGGCACCTGAAGTTGTGACACGGAAGGCCTATGGACCCAAGGTTGACATCTGGTCCCTGGGTATCATGGCAATTGAAATGATTGAGGGGGAGCCCCCATACCTCAATGAAAACCCTTTGAGAGTAAGTGTTCCCATCTTCTTTCAAATTATTTGGGCTACTGTCTCTAATCCCAGGAAAATGAACTCATTAGACTCTTCTTTCTGTATACCTGGGCAAGGTAATATATTCTTGTAATCCTAGACTCATAACACTGGGATAAGAAGATTGCCAGTTTGAGGCAAACTTGTCTCAAAAAGTAAAAACAAGGGGTCTGGTAAGGTGACTCGGGGAGTTAGGCTCTTACTGCCAAGCCTGATGACTTAGTTTAATACCTGGGACCTATATGGTGAAAAGAGAGAACCAGTTATTACAGCTTGTCCTCTGACCCCCACACATGTGATATGTAGTGTACATGTGCCCACAAACACATGTACACACTAAATAAATACGTGTAATGTATGCATAAACCCAAAGACTAGATACTGTTGAGTTTAAAATATAAATAAATATAGTCTAGGGATATAGCTCAGTTTGAGAGCTCCAGGAAGGAAGGGCTGAGGATTTAGCTCAGCTGGCTAAGCCACGCCCCTGCTAGCTCAGGAGGCACAGTTGACAGTTAACACCTATGGTCTTAACTGAAGCAGCCTCACACCTGGGATTAACAAAACAAACTCTTACCACAGAGAAACTTGTAATTAAAGAGCTTAGTGTTTATAAAAGTTTAGTATTAGTATGTTTTTCTTTACTTCTCTCGAGAGTTCCTTCATGTTAGGGACAAGGAAGCAGCAGAGAAACAGTTGCCGCCTAACCAAACATGACTTTTTATAGTCCTCTTGAGTGACCAAGTTCAGTGAAAATGTCAGCAGAGATTTCTGCTGCCAGCTGAAGAGATGTTAAACTTACCAGTGAAGAATAAATCCTTAGGTTTGTAACACCTCAGAAGTTTACAAAGTGCTTTCCAAATGCACTCTTTATTTTTGCGGATATAGAAGCATTGTTTTATTAGCAAAGAGGTTTATGTTAGTAGGTGCATATACATGGCTACATGGCCTTGAAATGTTAAACTAGATCCTAAGGTTGGTGTAGTCTCTCCAGGGCATCACAGCTACCTCACTGTGGTTTACAGCATACAGCAGCTGGCTGTGTTTTTTTTAAGGAACATGTCTTGAGATCAAGAGAGACTCAGTGAGAACTCAGCATGATTCTGCATTTGTATTATTAGGCCTTGTACCTCATCGCCACCAATGGGACCCCAGAGCTTCAGAACCCAGAGAAGCTGTCAGCAATTTTCCGGGACTTTTTGACCCGCTGTCTTGAGATGGATGTGGAGAAAAGAGGTTCAGCTAAAGAGCTGCTGCAGGTAACTGTCCTCCTCCAGGGAGAAGCCTCATTGAAGTTAGCACTGACCAAGCCTTTATATCTCACTTTTGTCTGTGAGGTTGCTGGTTATAGGCTTATCTCCTACTGTCTCACTTTGTAGTTCTAGCTCCCTGACTTTCACTCTTGGGCATTTGCTTAAAGTTGTCCTTTAGTTTCTTCCCCAGTCTATTTAAACTTTATACATTTTCCTAGGCTCAACTCATAGTTCACTTCTTGAACGTCTCTTGAAGTTTTTTCTTTGTCTTTCAGACATTTTTTATTTTGCCTGAATTAGTCTGTCAGAGTTTGGATCTTGAGAAGTAGCTCTCTGAGAAGTTTACTTTTGTACAAGTTATATTTTATTGGGATACATGTAAAAAATACAAAGAAAAAGTCTGGGCCAGCAGTTCTCAACCTTCCTAATGCTATGACCCTTTAATAGAATTCCTCATGTTGTGGTGATCCCCAACCATAGAATTATTACATTGTTACTTCATAAATGTAATTTTGCTATTGTTAGGAATCATAATGTAAATATCTGATATGCAGGATATCTGATATGCAACCCTTTGAAGGGATCGTTTGATCCCTAAAGGGGTTGCAACTCACAGATTAAGAACCATTGGTCTGGGGATAGGGCAGTTTTGGAGTCTTTATAGTTTCATTATGGCAAACTTCAGATGGTAGCAGCAAAACTATTTGTTTGGAGTGAGACTGTAAGTTTGTAGTGCAACCCAGAGTTGGATCCAAGCTTTTCAGAAAAAGTACTTCATCCTGAAGTTGCAGCTTAATTAGTTTATATAATTTTAAAAACTACCTTTAGCAAGTGACATCATTCATAGTTAGCATTTATTTCATTACAATTTCTTGTGCCATTTTACTGAACTGCAGACTAATAATTTAAGTATTATTTATGCAGCTATGTGAAGGTGACAGTTACTGTGTGTCAGTCACTAGGCCAGAGCATGACTGACCAGAATAGACAAAACAGGCCTTAGCACTCTGTCCTGAATTAGTTAATTATAAACTTCTCTGTTTTGATTACTCTGCTGTAACCTCTGTTTTATTATTATCAGGGTGTCTTCTGATCTGACTGAGAATTAGTGCTCAGAAAATACAGAGTTGAATAAACACGTTTACTTAGCTACATTTTTACCATCTGTTTGTAACCGAGGCTACTGTTTATAGCACTGACCTGTTCTATTAGGTATGGGATCTGGATTCTGACAATTATAAGCCATTATTTGTAGAATCCTTTGGGATGAAAAGGCTCCTTAAAAACATGGTATAATATAAAATCCTTTTGCCTTCCATGTGATTTGTATGCTGGAAACCACAGGCATTGGGAAGAAATGTACCAATACTGTGCTGTGATGGTTGAAAACATTCTTTTTTTATAATTTATTTTTTATTTCTTCAAGTTATATCTCAATCACAATCTGCTCCCTACTCCCCCCTCCAGTCCCACCTTCCCACCCTCTTCCCCCTCAACCACCCATCCTCTACCCTTTTTTTTTAAGTTTAAGGTATATCTTTTTCCCCCCAACAGCTCCCCCTTTCAGTCCAACAAATGGTTCTTTCTCTTATAACAATAAATACAATACAAAACAACAGAAGTAAATAGGCCACAATTATGAGAGTTATATGGCTTAGCATACATTCCCAATGTCCAGTCCATATGTATTTGGCACCTGACTTTAATATTCTACTGTCTAACCATCTCCATGAGTTTAAAGTTCTATATCTAACTCAGCTTTCATACTAACTTGCCTTACAATTTTAAAAGCATCTTCTTAGATCCAGAACACCCTCTTGATTCCTAAACAACTCAAAATTTAACTATGAGACTCTAGCTATCTATTCTTCAACCACCTCAGAGACCTGAGAAGGATAAATATATCTGATTATACAGGAAGGGCAGGGCCCGCAGCTTCCAAAACTAAGAAATGACATACCAGTGGCTGCCTGGACAGTTCCCATTTTCTCTCCACACATTACAGCATCAATCTTCAGCCGTTTGGCCCCATTTCTCTGACAGACATTGATTGTAGAGCAGGAATTATGAAGGACTTACATACCCTGTCTTGGCAGAGCTAGGCTGACGACTTACCTGCTTCCAAGTTTTGTCCTTTTTGGACAGCATTCTATCTAGAGTTGAAGCAAGGGGTTTTTCTTGCCAAGAGATAGGCTTGCCACTAATTCAACCATCTCCCAGTGGAGATTCTTCAATGCTCATCTTCCACTTGGAGTAGAATAGGGGGTGCTGTCAGGAGCTGACATGTCTCAATATCAAAAAATCTTAAGTTAAGAAAGCATCTTTGAATGCCATATTCTACAGATCTCTTGAGGTTTTTGAAGACGCCCTATCTATCTTTTATTTTTAGATAAGCAACTGTTGCTTGTCTCTTAGCAACTTGATTTCTGATTAGCTTAGAAAATAACTGTGATAGACTGTCATAGTACCTAACAAAATGACACGCTTGCATGACTATTAGTTTGCATTTCTTAATTATCCTAAATAGTTTATGACGGTTGGTAGCAAAAGGCCGAAACTTCACATTTCATTTTTAAGCATTACCAGGTACAATACCTTTAAAAAGCGTTACCCTTGATTTTGTATCAATATGCAAAGATCAATACCAATGTGGCCAGTTATAATCTTAATTTTGTATCAATATACAAAGATCAATACCTATGTAGCCCAATACAATCTTAATTTTGCATTAATATACAATGATCAATACCAATTTAACCACATATATTATTAATTTTGTATCAATATACAAAGGTATAAGGGCATATTCAACAATCTGTCCTTTTTTTTTATCTTTCCTATACTATGTCTATGTCTCATTTTTTTCAAGTCTGTTCATTCCAACATAGGAGAGAAAGAAGGATACAGAAAAGAAAAAGAGAGAAGTCCCTGGGTCTAACCTCCAAAACCCATTTAACAAGACCATTTAACAGCTTGTAGTCTCTTCCCCTAAATAACAAGATTTTCTATTATCCATCAAATGACCAAAGGGGGGTGGGCAACACCCTCCCCACCTTCTGGGGATGGGACATCGCTCTCTTAAAATGACTTCCTGCTGATTTGGGACGTAGTAAACCTGTTTGGGGCCCAAAGAACAATGGAAAATTTTTAAAAATGTTAATAGAATCATTTGATGTTCAGTCCTTTGTGCTCAGCTATTTAAATGTCCTAAGAAGGTCATAGAAGCTGATATTCAGGGCTTTACTGAAGTTCCGGCTGGAGCAGTCTGTGGAGCTGAACGATCTTAGCGATTTTGAGTTGTTGTTGTTGTAGACTTTTGAGGAAACAGCTATTGTGGAAGTCTGCAAGGCTGGATTGTCTGGGCCGCTTGTCTTCGTTGGTGTCTGATCTGTTGGTTGAAAACATTCTTAATTAGGTACCATATTGTAGCCATTGAAAGTGCCCTCTGGAGTTATCTTTCTGATACACCAATGTTACTAAATAATAAGTGCATTACAGTGCACTTCTGGTACTAACCAGTAAGAACATACATGGTTTTCACAGCAAGCCTGTGAGTTGCAGGATTGGTTGTTCCCATTTTTGCAGGTTAGGAAATTGACATGTGATAACTTTTGCGTGATTATACAGATGACAAGAGGATACAGGGTTTTAGCATGTCTCTTTAGCTCCCAAGAGTATATGTTCTTGCCTACTGCTTCTGTAGACTTACCTAGTTTGCTTTGTTGAAACAAGGCAATGGAAGCTTCCTAGTTGAGTGTCAGCTGCTGCTGTTCTCTTACTTTAGGAGAGTTAGAAAAATAGGACCTCAACCCCAGCTCCTTAACTTGTCAGTGTTATCTGGTAAATGTTCAAAATGTAGACTTTACAGAGACTTTAAATCATGAAGTTTCACATGTACTTCTTCTGTGAGAATATCCATGTGGACAGAAGTATATAGGATGAGTTATTGGGATTCATACTTCCAAGCTTTAGCCAAGATAATCATAGGTCTCAGTTCCTCTGTGTATCCTGTGTCTGTCCCAAGAAGAGTTGAGTCAACTTTTAGCAAAGAATGTCTCTGTATGTGTCTCCATGTGTGTGTCTGTTTACATTTATAATAATCCTAACTAAAGGGATTATAAGAATGATAGAATGAGTTGTTAAGTAATTATAAACCTCATATTTGCTCAGAAAAATAAATTTAGTTGTGATCTTTATTATCAAATAGAAGAAACTGTCTGTATTCTCAAGACAAATGTAAAACAAAAAACAACCCACCAGTTCAGGTAAGAGGCTTTGAGTTACATAAAGAATCATTTTCTATAACATTTTCATATGGTATTTTCTCTTAAATAATTTTTTAAATTGGAAGTATGGCTCAAAGAACATTCCAAGGAAAGTAATTTTGGAAAGGACCAGACTATTAAAATCCTTACTGGAACACTTTGCCTTGCCAGGTATATTCTCAGCCATGGTTATAGTCCTAGCTAATAGGCTGAGACTAGAGTTTAAGACTAAATATCAGTGTCTTCTCCAGAAATAATAGCTATTCTGTTATTGTAGTAGTTTAATTTTACCTAGGAACAAACAAAATCATACAAAATGGATTCCTTTTGTCTCACTTCTTTCACTCAAAATGCCTATGGATTCATTGTGCTGTCAGTGTGTCAATTACTATGTTAACATTCTGGGTAATGTCATATGAATATAAAACTATTCTTCTTTTGGGATTTTTACAGCTACTGACTGTAACGAGTAGAACTTATATACTTGGTCAGTGAGATAGCTAACTGGGTGTGAGCACCTGCTGCCAAGTCTGACAACCTGAGGACAGTTTCCCTGTACCCATAATGATGAAGAGAATTGATTCCTGCAAGTTGTCCTTTGGCCTACATACACACACATATCATGACATGTATCCATCTACACACATACAAAAAAAAGCAAAATATTGTTTTTTTCTTCAATTTGAGGATGATCTGACACTGATGCCCTTATTGTCTTATAATGGTTGCTAAGTAAGAATGGCAAATAATCATACTCTTTGTGCTTTTCTCTTTCTAGCATCAGTTCCTGAAGATTGCCAAACCCCTCTCCAGCCTCACTCCACTGATTGCTGCAGCAAAGGAGGCAACCAAGAACAATCACTGAAACCATGCTCACCCCAGCCTCATTGTGCCAAGCCTTCTGTGAAATAAATACTCATTGTGGGAATTTCAGGAATTCCAACCCTTGATGTCCTCTTCTCCTTGCCTTGCTTCTCCCATTTCCTGATATAGTACTCTCAAGACTTTGATCCTTGGAAACCATGTGTCTAGCACTGAAGAGAACTGCAGCTGGATGACTAATCCAGCAATGGCCATTTCTAAATAGAAAGTCCCTTCCAATTCGTGGGCATGGAGGGATGACTGCTGAGTAAAAGTTCACCTGAATAAACCTGTTTCTACAAAACAGAAATCTCAACTATCCCATTCCTTACCCCTCACAATCAGTTCTTGACAATATAAATTTATGGTTTGATAGCATTATCAATTTGCAATTTGTTGAAATTTCTTTAGTGCTTTCTTTCTGTGACCAAATTGCCCAAACACCTCATTGTATTTGAAAACCATGACAGCTTTGGAGTGCCATGGGGCCTGGTAATCTGCCAGGAACTTGACGAGGCTCTGTTTCCTGAACCATGACTTTGGTGAAGCTGGTCCTGACATGGGAGAACTACCATGTTTTTCTTTGTGTGTGCTTCTCGAAGCTGTATGGGAGAACCATGACCCAGTAGTGTTTCCTGTGCTATTTCTAGTGACATGGTCTTAGCTATGTAGCAGCTTCTGATTCCCTGCATCCCCTAGGCTGCTGCCTGCATTCTGTCCTTATTTATAGCATTGAGAGATTTCCTAGAGCACATGCTGAGTAAGGGAAGTGTGAGAAGTCAGAAGGAAAGTGCAGCTGCTTTTAGCACATGGCTGGGCTTCAGCACCTGTCCAGCTGTCCTTGTGTGATCTTAGCCTCTGTTTCTACCTGGGATAAGGAGCTGAAAGATGAGCTCCAACCTTCTGGTTGTTTAGCTTTTTCAGTTAAAAGAAACAGTCTCCAAATGGGAGATGATGTGCTACTAGTGATAAGGCGACCCTGTTTTTAAATGCATGGCCAAGCTCTCTGCAAGTGGACTGCTTACTCTGGGTGTTAGGGATGTTTGCTACCTCCTGCTCTCTTTGTGGTTTGGTTCTCCCACTGTGGCCAGCATTGTGGCTTGTAATGTCAGCCCCACTGACTACCTTCTCCTGCTCAGAGGTCCTACTGCCTCAGTAGCACAAGTTTCTATTTCCTTCAATAAAAGGAGATGAAAATATTCTACATGGACTGTGTCTTTCTCCTCCCTTTTCTGTTTTTTCCCCTTTCTCATGAAGTAATGATGATTCTTCATGAACCATTTGAAAGTAAGTTGCAGATAGGATGCCCTTTTACTATTACAAACTTCCATCTACAGACTTTTGCTTCTGTCTTAGTTAAGGATTTGTTGCTATGAAGAGGCACTGTGGCCATGGCAACTATTATAAAGGAAAACATTTAACTGGGCTGGCTTACATTTCAGAGGTTTAGTCCATTATTGTCATGGCAGGAAACATGACGGCATGCAGGCAGACATGGTGCTGGAGAAGGAGTAGAGAGCTCTACATCTTGACTGCAGGCAAAGGGAGACTGCACCACACTGACCAGACTTGAGCTTAGGTTTCAAAACCCAGTGACCCTCTTCCTCCAACAAAGCCACATCTCTTAATAGTGCCACTGCCTGTGACCAAACATTCAAACATGTGAGTATGTGGAGGCCATTCCTACTCAAACCACCACACTTTCTAAAAACATTTTTAGTTTACATATACATTAAAAGAACTTGACCAAAACAAACAACAAAATATGTGTTGTTTAAAGGATAATTATGAACATGTATTTATCTGCTCCTAGAGGTATTGCAGATGTGACTGCTGTGTCACATATGCATCAGTAGGTGGCAGGAGGAAAGAGGCTATGTCTACATTCAGTGTTCTGACCTATGAACATCTGAATGAATAGTAGCCTAACATTCCTGGAATGGGTGGGGGGAAGCAAGCCAAATAACAGAACTTGCCATGGGGTCCAGAGGCAAGCTTAGTTTGTGTCCAGCACCAGAAAAGCACCAAATGGGCTCTCAGGATAGGAAAGAAGCCAGAGACTATGGGGTCCCTGACTGGCCCTGGATGTGGGGATTGTGGGTGAGCCATCCTTGAGGGAGGGAGTGTGGGAGAGTCAGCCCTGCCTTTTGTCTGTTTTGTGGAGGTATTGGTGATGGAGAGATCCTCTCCCTTTCCTTTACCCTCACCACTACTGCTGGGGAACAGGAGATCTGGTCCTGATGGGGTCACAAGAACAGGAGAGCTGTCCCTGCCCCTCACTTGTTGCAGCACTTGGGAGAGCAGGCCCTACACCTTGTCTGGGCAGTGCACTACAGCTAGCCCTGGATGTGAGGGTTGTGGGTGAGCCAGGTCTGAGAGAGTGAGTGTGAGAAAACAAGCCCTGTCTTCTGTCTGCTTTGTGGGGGTGTTGGTGAGGGAGAGATCCCCTTTACTCTCTTGCCCTTGCCCCAGGCAGCAGGCAGGAGAATTGGCCCTGATGGGGTCATGAAAGCAGGAGAGCTGATCCAACCTCTTATCTGCTGTAACACAGGAGAGCAGGCTCAGCAAGTAGGGGTTGCAGGCCCAGAAGAGGGCTTTGAGTTGGCCCATCCCAAAATATACCCAATGGATAAACTGCTGGAGTGCATGAAGAGGCCAGTTCTATAGACCCATAACTACAGGATCTCCATGACACAGGACAATAACAGCATATCTGAGAGGAATCCCAGTGAGGTTCCAGTATTGACAAAGAAGCAGAAGCCAGAGGCCAAGGAGTCATTATAATGAACATTTGCAAGCAAAAATGTGGACAAAAGGGAATATTGTGGGGCATACTGAGATACACTACAGCTTCCACAGTGAGATTTCTTTTTTATGTAGGGGGAGGTTGCAAGGACAGAGTATGGGTCTGAGGGGAGGTGGGAGAGAAGAGGGAATAGCATACATGATGTGAAATTCACACACACAAAAAAAATCAATAAAAAAAATAACAACAAAAGCCATGGGCTTAGTGCCCATATAAGAAACAATATTTCTAGTACCCTAGAACTGTCTCCATGTTGTCTATGCTAGCCCCAACTCCAGGTAGTAACCACTGCTATGCTTAGGTGAAATCATATGTGTCTATACTTTCACAATATACAAATATATTCCACAGCCACTCATTCTGCCAGGTTGGTTCTTCTCCTTTGGGATTGTTTTTAAGAACTATGTAATTGTTTCTAGCCTAAGAACTGGGAGTGCTGAGGCTAGGCATATCAATATTCCAGCTGAGTAAAGTTAAGCACAGATTCAACTTTCAGTTGAAAGAGGTAGCACTAACAAGACCAAATGCAACAACAGTTGCTGTAAGTCTAAAGCCTTGGCATACCCTGGCTTGATTTTTCTGCTCAGGCTCTCTGTCCCCATGGGTCAGTCAAAGTGTCTGAGGCTGTGGTTCACATGGTGCTTGGAGTCCTCTCCCAGGCTCACTGGTGGTTTGGTAGAATTCACTTCTATCATAGAGGGCAAACATCTAAAGCAGTGATTCTCAACCTTCCTAATGCTATGACCCTTTAATACAGTTAGTTCCTCATGTTGTAGTGATCCCCAACCATAAAATTATTTTCGTTGCTACTTCATAACTGTAATTTTGCTACTGTTATGAATAGTCAAGTAAATATCTGTTTTCTGATGGTCTTAGGTCGTGACCCCTGTGAAAGGGTCGGTTGATCCCCAAAGGGGTCATGACCTACTTTGTAGATGAGAACTACTGATCTAGAGGAAACATGTAGCATAATGTAACTAAAATCAATTGAATGTGTCACTTTGGCTCACCCACAATAAGTATGTCCTTGGATAAACTATTTAAATTATCTGAACCTAAACTTCCAGATCTGTAAAGTAGGTATAATAATAGAATCTACCTCAAAGTTTCTGAGGAAATAAAATAGTTTATGCAGAGCATTTGGTACAATCTCTGGAACATGGCAAATGCAGTCTTGTTTTGTAATGCTTGAAGTGACCTGGTTTGTCAGGAGATTTTTGGCTAACTCTGACTCTCACTGGCACTAAAATAGGAGCCTTACATAAGAATCTATGTCTGGGAGTCTAAGTTGTACTTTAACATTTTGGTCAGTACATATTTTTTCTAATCATAAAGTCAACAATCACTTAAACATTGGTAAAAACTTGCATTTGTCTGGGCATGGTAGTGAAGGTCTGTAATCCTAGCCTAATCCTAGATGCATGAAAATAGAGTGGTCAGCATTGTGGTATGTTGTCTCAAAAACCAGACCAAAATAATTCTATATGATCAAGGCTGCTTGTCAAGACTGTTAAAAAAGCAGAAAAACAAAACTGAGCCTCCTTTTTCCCTGGTGAGTTGCTAAATTATAAAACGCCCAACAGTATTTCATTATCTCTTTTAGACCTGGAGTTCAAGTTTCTTTATTAGGAATGAGTTAAAAGTAAAGGGTAGATTTTAATGTTCTTTCATTTAAAAGGAAATTGGGGGCGGGGGTGGTGGTGGCTGGAGAGATGGCTCAGCAGTTAATAGCGCTTGCAGAGGATCAAACTTTGGTTCCCAGCACCAGAATCTGACTCCCTCCTTTGGCATCTGTAGGCCCCCACACACATGGCATACACTCACAGACATACACATACATATAAAAACAAAAGATTTGGACATCAGTAAGATGCTCAGCAGATAAAGGCCTTTATTCAGCCTACTGACATGAGTTCCAATGTGCACACACAATAAGAGAAATTAAAGAGGAATGAAAGTTTTTTTCTTCTTTTTTTTAATTTATTTTTTATCTCTTCAAGTTACATCTCAATCGCAATCCCCTCCCTACTCCCCCCTCCAGTCCCACCTTCCCACCCTCTTCTGCCTCAATCCACCCATCCCCTTCCTTTTTTTTTTTTAAGTTTAAGGTATATCTTTTTTCCCCCAACAGCTCCCCCTTTCAGTCCAACAAATGGCTCTTTCTCTTATGACAATAAATACAATACAAAACAACAGAAATAATTAGGCCACAATTATGAGAGTTATATGGCTTAACATACATTCCCAATGTCCAGTCTATACATATTTGGCACCTGACTTTAACATTCTACTATCTACCCAGCTCCATGAGTTTAAAGTTCTATATCCAACTCAACTTTCATCACAATTTTAAAAACATCTTAGATCCAGAACACCCTCTTGATTCCTAAACAACTCAAAATTTAACTATGAGACTCTAGCTATCTATTCTTCAACCACCTCAGAGACCTGAGAGGGATAAATATATCTGATTATATAGGAAGTGCAGGGTCCTCAGCTTCCAAAACTAAGAAATGACATACCAGTGGCTGCCTGGACAGTTCCCATTTTCTCTCCATATATTACAGCATCAATCTTCAGCCGTTTGGCCCAATTTCTCTGACAGACATTGATTGTAGAGCAGGAATTATGAAGAACTTGCCTACCCTGTCTTGGCAGAGCTAGGCTGTCGACTTATTTGCAGATAGGACGTCTTCAAAAACCTCAAGAGATCTGCAGAATATGGCATTCAAAGATGTTTTCTTAACTTTAGATTTTTTGATATTTGAGACATGTCAGCTCCTGACAGCACCCCCTATTCTACTCCAAGTGGAAGATGAGCATCGAAGAATCTCCAGTGGGAGATGATTGAATTAGTGGCAAGCCTATCTCTTGGCAAGAAAAACCCCTTGCTTCAGTTGTAGACAGAATGCTGTCCAAAGAGGACAAACCTTGGAAGCAGTTTTTTTTCTTCTAATAGAGGTTCATTTGTCAAACAGAAACACTATGCATAACTAACAAATAATATGCATACTTAACAAAAGCTTTGTCCAAGTTTTGGGCTTGATGCATTGCTGCTGGATGGTTAACAAGGGTCTGGCACCAAGCCTCAGCATGCTGCCAAGAAAAAGAGATCAGAAACTGGCACAAGACCGGTGGCATATGTATTCTCAAGTATATCCCTTTCTTCATGTTACCTTTCTCATTTTGTTGATTTAGATAAATGTCACCCTTTGACTGTTTATTCATTCTTCAGTCCAAGCACTGAGTAGTAAAACTGCTCTTATAATAATGAAGTTATAGCTGTTATAAAGTTAAATTCTTTATCAGAATTTGACAAAAGAGGATAGTGTACAGGCTAGGATGTAGCTCAGCAATGAAATACTTAGCATGTGCAAGGTGGCATTTCCAAAATAAGTACTCAAACAACTGAGTGAAAAATGAAAAGATAATGTAACAATGATCACCAGAAAAGGATTTTATCTGAAGTTTTCTTATAAACATTGCTGCACTCGTTGGCAGTTCAGTCTCTAGGATCCCCTATAGGCAACATCATCTAAGTCCGGGATAGACCCTGTTCCAATTGTTAGGGCATCCACTTGAAGACCAAGCAATACATCAGCTTCATATATGTAATGGGCCTAGGGCCAGTCCTTGCAAGCTCTTTGCATGGTGGTTCAGTCTCTTTGAGCCCCCTTATGTCTGAGTTAATAGGCTATGTGGGTCTTCTTGTGGTGTCCTCGATCCCTCCAGTTTCCTTAAACCTTCCCCTAACTTTTCCTCAAGACTCCCTGATTTTTGCCTAATGTTTGGCTGTGGATCTCTGCATCCGTTTCCATTTTCTGCTGGATAAGACTTTTCTTATTGGAGGTCTTCACACTTATTTTTTGTCTAAGATCAAATAGGGTCAAATGTCATTAATATCCATGGCAAAAGACAGTTGAACTAGATGAATACTGTATCTACAAAACTGAGTCAGTTCTGTTGGGGTAAAAAATAAAATAAAAATTAAAAATGATCTCCCAGATATCACCAGGGGCCTGTGGTTTTAAGAAACCTCCAGGCCCCAAGTCAGCTTTAAGTTACTAATTTCTAATAGCCAAATGTTAACCCTCCCATGGAAACTTGTTAAATACATTCATTCTTTGAAAGAAAGATGTTGTAACTGGAATTACTTGGTCAATTCTTTTATATTCTTTTAAATCTGTCTTGAATGCTTTAATTTTGTTTGTTCTGCTTGACCTTGGATCTTTAAGATTAGGATTAATGGGATCAGGCTGTCTTTCCTCACACCCAAGACACCAACAGCTACAGCTTATGTCAGTCAGTATCTCCTGATAAGAGATGGGGGAAAGCCTCTCAAGAAGCAATCAAA
Source organism: Lophiomys imhausi (assembly GCA_907164525.1). Classification (NCBI taxonomy): domain Eukaryota; kingdom Metazoa; phylum Chordata; class Mammalia; order Rodentia; family Muridae; genus Lophiomys; species Lophiomys imhausi. Next base: position 24,174,084 of record CAJQZJ010001826.1, on the reverse strand, counting down.
ATGGAAAACTGAAAAAGTCTGCATATCACAAAAGATTGATTAACCCTTTGACAGCTACATAATCTTAGGGGGTGCTAACAGCTTAAGGTTTCAGAATCAAATTAAGAAAGGGTAAATATTCCAAGGCTTCAACTTCTTTTCTTCATCTACATAATCATCACTCCATCTACCTGACACCATGAAGCTAGAAGGCATACTCAAGGGAATTTAGTGCAGTCAGAAAAGCTGCAGACACTGCTTGCAGTTTAAGGGTTGATGGGTCTGTAGCTTCCAGGTACTTATTTAAACAACTATTAACTGACACTTGCCAAGGGTTTTAATTGGCAGTGGTAATAAAGAGATGAGTAGATGTGGTTGTCTTAGTTACTTTTCTATTGCCATGACAAAACACCATGGCCAAAGAAATTTGGAGAACTGTTTCCTGGGGGCTGTTTCAGAGGGTGAGTTCATGACCATCATGGCACCCATGACAGTGGAAGTGGGGGAGGGTGGAAGTGGCAGCAGGCATGGCACTGGAGGAGTAGCTAAGAGCTTACATTTTGACTTGAAGAGAGCTAACTGGGAATGGGCAGCCTTTTGAAATCTCAAAGCCTACCCCCAGTGAAACAGGGACTCCAATAAGGCCACACCTCTTAATCCTTCCCAAACAGTTCCACCTACTGGAAACCAAGTACTCAAACATATGAGCCTATGAGGGCCATTCTCATTCAAACCACAGGGGTCTAGCCAGTAGCAAGTTGAGTATGAAACCTCAGCAATCAAAATAAGTAATTACCACCAGCATGGCTAATATGGTAATAAAATGTTTATTTGGAGGGGATAGAGAGAATTTAGGACCAAGTACTGAACTGAGTCTGCTGACAAGGCACTGAAGAAAAATTTCCTGAGCTGAGCCTCACATTAGGACTTACCCAAAGGGGTTGGAGAGATGGCTCACTGTTTAAGAGCACTGGCTGCTGTTTAGAGATCCAGGTTCAATTCCTAGCACCCACATGGCAGCTTACAACATCAATAACTCCAGTCCCAGGTGATCTTACATCCTCTTCTGGCCTTAAAGGGCATTACATGCCCATGGTACACTTAGTTACATACAAGAGATATGTTTTTCCCATATATATGGAAAAAATTAAGATTTACTGGACAAAAGTTGAGAGCAGGAAGAAAGTCTGGCAGTAGGGACATGAGAAAAGACACATTATAGCATAAGAGATTAGATCAAGGCCACTGTCCCTGTTGCTGCTTTCTGCAACCATAGTCAATCCCACTGTGTTTCAATGTCATGGTTGATGGTGAGCCCTTGGGCTGCATCTGCTTTAAGCTGTTTGCAGACAAAGTTCTAAAGACAGCAGAACATTTTCATGCTCTGAGCACTGTAGATATAAAGATTCCCCCTTTCACAGGATTATTCCAGAATTCATGTGCCAAGTTGGCTACTTCACATGCCACAATGGCATTGACGGCAGGTCCATTTATGGGGAGAAATTTGAGGATGTGAACTTCATCCTGAAGCATACAGAGTCCTGGCATCTTGTCCATAGCAAACACTGAACCAAACCCAAATGGTTCCCAGGTTTTCATCTGCATTGTAAGAACTGAGTGGTTGGATAACAAACGTGGACTTTGGAAAGCTGAAAGAAGGCGTGAACATTATCAGAGCAATGGAGCATTTTGGGTCCAGGACAAGACCAGCAAGAAAATCGCTAGTGCTGACTGTGGACAACTCTAGTTTTTCTGACTTGTGGCATCTCACCCACCAGACCATTCTTTCTGTAGCTCAGAAGGGTGGCCCCATCCACTTGCTATACACTGTTATCTCTGCTCTCACTGAAGTTCTTTGGGGTCCATATTTTCCTCATTCCTCTCCATGTATAGCTAGATTGCAGAGTTAAGTTTATGATTGTGAATAAAAATAAATGAGGAAAAAAGAGATCAGTTCAAAAAGTCTGATGTTGCTGGGGAATCAATATAAGTGGAAATGTAGGAAGAGGGAAAGGACGGAGAAAGGGGCAGAATCCAATTTAAGAAGATCAAATTTTAGCTTTAGGGATGTATTTTAAGCACAGTCAGTGCTGTTAGATCAGCATGACCTTCTCTTTGGGAGGCTTTGGGAGAGTGTGAGTGGTAAGATTAACTCCTTCTTAACCAGTTGATGCACACTGAGAGTTTAAGGGCTTTTAGTGGGCTTTGAAATATAAGAAAATGAATAGAAAAAAAGTGGAGAGGAGTGGACAAGAAATATTATAAGCTAAGCAAAATTTGGTCACTCTGCTACAAGAAAAGGGAGGTGTCAAGAATGAGACACTGGTTTCAGGCCCTGTCATTTAGAGCCAAGGAGATGGAACAAGTATGAAAAGAAAGAGAATGAATTTAATCCACAGTTTACAGAGTGTGAAGTATATACAGCAACACATGCCATTGAGGACAGCCAATGTGCTATGAGTTTCTGATTCAATGACAGACCTTATCTTGGAAATAAAGCAAGAGCAACAGAGGAAGAGACCAGAAGTCTGCCTCTGTCCTCTTCATGAGCAAATGTGTCTGCCCATTCCCATTTGTGTAGACACACACAAACACGAACACCAAAAAAATACTTCAAAAAATAAAATAAAATGAACCCAAAGGTAAAACTGGCTCATTGTCATGTTTGAAACATGACATGTTTGTTTTCCTTTAAGAGGGCAAGAACAGAATTAAATGGCGATCTGAATAATTTCACTGCCAAAAAAAAATAGCTACCATGAATTAAGCAAACAATAAGACATGCATATTTTTATGTAAACCATAACAAATCAGAGAGCATTTACTTTGGACGGCACAATTAAAACATGTTGCTCTGAGAAAATGAGTTCTAACCCCAAGCATCACCCAACAACAGCAACAACAAACCATCACAATACTTGGTCCTAAGGTTGTGGGGTCTGGCTTCACTGGGTTTTCCCTGGCTGCAGCCCAGTGTGAGCATGGCCACGCCCCACGACGAGTGTCCGCGCCCCCGCGCGTGCTCTCAGGTCAGCAGCTCCCGCCTACTTGTCCTCCATCTTGAGAGACGATAGTCTTTAGAGGTGTGAAATCGAGATTTGCGTTGGGGACTGTAAAGTCACTGTAAGTAGTGTGCCCATCTCTGTGGAACTCCCAAACATCACCCAAAACAGGAAGTTACCTTAGGTTTACAGCCTGCAGCCAACCCTGAGGGGCTTTGACCCAGGTTGCCTGTCAGTTGAAGTGAGCAACCCGCCATGTTTCCACAGCTCTAGGGAAGAAGGGATTTCTTCTCCACAGCTGTCAAGAGGACAGACACAAAGCTCTGCAGTCCCACGGTGGCCAAGCGGATTACTCAGACTGTTACCCTGAAGTCCCTGCAGGCTTGTTTACCTGTCTGAGGATCACAGTCCTCTGCTGTCTGTCAACGCTTCCTGTCACTGTAGTTTCTATGGCAACAGAAAGGTCTACTCTCAGTCCCTGGAGTCACTGTCTGATTTTCTGCTCAGGCTACCTGGTGAATGATGGCGTCTTTTAGATTGAGTTGGACAGAGTTCAGCAGGAATAGATTTGGGAGGGTGAAATCATGGTTTGGTGCTAGAAATATTTATTTTGAAGTACCTGTGAGAAATCTAAGTGGAGAGTTCTTCAGACTATTGGAATGAAACAATGAAGAGGCTGGGATGGAAACAACTTAACCCATCCCCTCCTAAATATTACAATTTGATGTGAATCACCTCCCCTGGCTAGTGCATAAACTCAAGATCTGTGGGTACCTTGAAATGTTAGCAGTGATGATTCTGAGTAAAAAGCTGTCTTTTATTCAGTGTTCAGTGTACCCTCCTCCCGTCTCAGAGCGTTTGTTCACATCTGCCATTAGATTTTCCAGTATTTGCAACTAGGTACACCAAGATATAGACACACAGTGGTTTCCTCAAATAAATCAACTTTCTCATTTCCATTGTGATTATTTTGTGTTCTCATGATTTTTTGTAAATATATTTAATTCCCAAATGTAAAATATTCTAGTTATCTCTTTCTTACTGATTCAAGGATACGTTTCTCTGTTGTTTATAATAATTTTTTTTTCCTGAAAGAGCAATCTGGGGGCACAGACCATTTGGAAATAATATTTTTTAAAAAATATCATATTTATCTTCCTTGATGTATATAGTGAATACAGGAGGCAAGGAACAGAGCTGCACAGAAAAATCAGAGGAAGAAGAGGAACATCAAATGGCTAGTTAACTATGTGGATCCTTTGCAAAGGCCTCAATGAAGGGACAAAACAATCATTTTATCCACTTCTGTGGCCTCTGTGTGTTCTCCTCATTGATTTCTACCCTGGTTGTATTATATCATCTCTGTTAGCATGGAGTATTTGCACTTGTTTCTTATTGTTGCAAAATATACTAAATCTGGCTTCTAGACCAAAAATACATTGTTAAGACATCAATTCTTTAAGGGGATTTAAAGCCAGTTACATGGATTAATATATGATCACTTCTTTTCTTGTGTGTCCTGGGGATTGAACCCAGGAGTTCACAAATGTTATGCAAGTATTCTGTGACTGAGCTATACCCCATATAGCCACTTTACATATGAATACTGAAATTGTTTAAAAAAAACAAATTTTCTCATGAATTATGTTTTTAGCTGAATGTAGTTTTCTATAAATGTTAAGACTAGTATGTTGTAATCATTTCTATATAAGTTTTAAGAAGCTATTCCTTTTGTGTATATGAGGATGTACATACGATTTGTGGGATTACAGGTGCACATGTGTTATGGCTCATCTGTCGGAGGTGAGAGGAAACTTTCCAGAGTCTTCTCCTTCCACTGTGGGTTCTGGGGATTGAACTCACATCATTAGGCTTGCATGGCAAGAACTTTTACCCACTGAGTCATCTCACTGGCCCACATAAAATTTTGGGGTTTTTTTTGTCTGTTTATTCTGTCATTTATAAGTATGTTAAACCTCCTACCCAACATGACTGTGGATATGTTTATTTCTCTTTTGGAGATTATGTGATTAAGTACATGAAAATGTAAAACATTTTTTAAAAATTATTTTGTCTCCAATAATGTGGACCTGTTATTTCAAGCTTCAAGAAAAACTGAGTAGTCTAGAAAATAACTATAGTGGTCTAAGTTATGCTAACCCTTACAACCTGTAAGTCTTGTCGTCTCCTGTTATGGTGGAAGCACTTGACAAATCTGATTAAGTGCAGGATCTTAAGATGGAAGCATACCCTCATTATGCAGATGTGTCTATTGCCAGCCATGGCTATATAGCAAGTCTGAAGCCCCCTCAGGTCTATGTAAGTTTCTCACCTAAAAAAAAAGTAAAAAACAAACAAACACAAACAGATATAAAAATCAACCAACCAAAGACCAAAACCAACTATCTCTTCTCCAATGCATGACCTTAATATTTTGTCAAAAACTAATCCGTATGTTTCCCTTTTCTCTAGTTCTGTATATCTTAGTAACTCTATCTTTTAAGTCTGGAACTTAGTTTGGATCCTCAAAACATATTGTTTGGCTTTATATTCCTTTTTTTTCTAAATAAAGCTCACATCTGTATATTGCTTTCTACCAACAAGTCCACAGAGGTCCTGTTGGGAATGGGGTTGTGATGAACCTATAGAACTTGAGGTAAATAATACCATACTTGGTTTTCCTTCCCTTTCTGTTCTATGAAATAGTCTGAGAAGCCTGAATGTCAGCTCTCCTTTAACGATTTGGTAGAATTTGGCAACGAATCTTCCTGTCCTGGGCTTTCTTTGTCAGAGAGATACTTGATTGCTGCTTTGGTCTTATTAATGGTTGTGGATCTGATTAATATACCACATTTTCATTATCCATTCATCAGTTAATGGACATCTAGATTGATTTTAGATCTTTGCTGCTGTGAACAAAGCAGCAATAAACATGAATATATCTCTGTGGTAGGTTATGTAGAATCCCTTGGCTATATGCCCAGGAGTAATATAGCTGACTCATATGGAAAGTTTCCTTTTATTTTTATTTATTTATTCAGGTTACATCTTGATCGAAGCCCCTACCCCTCTTCCTCTCCTGGTCCCACCCTCCTACCCTCTTTCCCCTTTCCCTCCTCTCCTACTACTCCTCAAATGAGGGGAGCCTCCACATATCATCCCCCCTCAGTTCATCAGTCATATTAGGACTAAGAGCTTCATTTTGCACTGGGGCATGACATGGCAGGCCAGCTAGAGTAGGGTGTTTCACTAACAAACGACAGAGTCCATGATAGAAAGAGTCCCTCCCCACACACCTGTCTCTGTATGAAGACTAAGTTGCCTATCACCTGTATATGTGTAAGAGCCTTGTCCTACAACAGAAGAACAGATGAAAAAAAAAAAAACTGTGGTACAGTCACACAATGGAATACTACTCAGCTATCAGAAACAGGAAATCATGCAATTTGCAACCAAATGAATGAAATTATAAAAGCTCATCCTGAGTGAGCTAACCCAGATCCAGGAAGATACACATGATATGTACTCACTTATAGCTGGATATTAGCCAAATAGTATAGGATAGATATCCTCTTTTTAGTTTTTAAAGAAACTGCTTACTGATTTCCATAGTGACTGGATCAGTTTATTCTTTGCCAAACAATGAATATAGATTCCTCTTTCTCAACACCCTCAAGAAAACTGATGCCACCTGGCTTCTTGATGAGAGCCATTCTAACTAGAGTGAGACAGAATTTCAAAAGGATTTCTATTCGCATTCCCGTGGTGGATAACGATGAGGAACATTGTTAAAATTAATTATTGGGCCTTTGTATTTCTTCTTTCAAGATCTCTATTTAGTTTTGTAGGCTTTTTTTATTTTTGAAATAGTGTTGTTTTCTTGTTTCTTTCCTTCCTTTCTTTTTTCCTCTTTTTTTTTAAAGTTTTTTTTTTTGTAAATTCTAGGTATTAATCCTTTGTTAGTTATATAAGTAGGCAAATATTTTGTTCCATTATATAGGCTGTGTCTTCATTCAGTTAACTATTTCCTTTCCTGTACAGAGCTATACAATTACTGAGGGTTCCATTTGTTGGTTGTTGCCCTTACTTCCTTAGTAGTTATTTCTATTCAGAAAGCCCTACGTATACCTATATCTTGAAGTTGTTTTCCTTTTTAGCAGTTTTAGAGTTTTGGGTCTTACAACAAGGGCTTCGCTCTACTTAGAGCTAACTTCTCTGCAGAATGAGAGGGAAGTGTTCAGTCCCTCCTTCTACATAGAGATATCCAGTTTTCACACCACCACTTGTTGAAGATGGTCTTTTCTTCCAATGCATATTTTTAGCACCTTTGTCAAAAACTGGGTGGCTGCGACTGCATGGGCTCCTATCTGGGTCCTCCATTCTATTCTGTCGATCCATATCACTGTGTTGTGTTGGTCCTACACTGTTTTTTTTTTTTCTTTTTACTACAACTGATCTGTATGTAGTGTGACTTGAAATCAGATAGTTTAACTCGAGACAAGGGTGTCCACTCTTTTCACTCCTATTTTGTATAGTGCTTGACTAAAACAATAAGACAAGAGAAAGAAATATTCTTTTTCTTCAAGATTTCTTTGTCTATCTGGGGTCTCTTGTACTCCCATATGAATCTTAAGACTGTTGTCTCAATTTCTGTGAATGGCAATGTTGGAAGTTTGAGGGAGGGCCTTCATTGAATGTGTAGATTGCTTTTGGAAGGATGACAATTGTCACAATGCAAATTCTCCCAATGTATGAGCGTGGAAAGCCCATCTTCTAGTGTCTTCAGTTTCCTTCTTCAGTGTTTTAAAACTTCCACTGTTGTGGTCTTTCACTTCCTTGGATAGTTTGGTCTATTCTAAGGTATTTTCCAGGTATTTTTAAATAGAGTTGTTTCCTTTCTCAGCATGTTTGTCATTGGTTTGTAGGAAGGTTATTTTTAAGTTTGTATCCTGCCACTTTGTTCAAGGTGTTTATCGTCTTTAAGAGTTTTTTAAAGCAGAGTCCTTATAGTATCTTATGTATAGTCATCATTTGAAATTAAGAATATTTTAACTTTTTTCCTACTTGTATCCTTTTTATTCCTTCTGTTGTTTTATTCCTTATCTTGGTAGAAATGCTTTGAGTTTTTCTCAATTTACTAACGTGTTGGCTGTCGGTTTGTTTTATAAAGCCTTTCCTATGCTGAGATCTATTCCCTCTATTCCTAGTTTCTTCATGGCTTTTGTCATGAAGGGAAGTTAGACTTTGTCAAAGGCTGTTTCTTCATCTCTTGAGATGATCATGTGATTTCTGCCTTGAGTGCATTTGTGTGTTGATTGTGCACATTAAACTATCCCTCCATCCTGTAATGAATCTGTGCTCATCAAAGTTAATGAACTGTCTGATGTATTCTTGAATTCAGTTTGGAAGTAATTTATTGGGAATTTTTTTCATTTTTCTTCATGATGGAGATTAATCTATTGATCAATACTTTTCTTTTTATATTGTGTACCTGAAAAACAATTTGGTAGTGATTCTTTCTATTGTCTTTTTTTTTAATAATTTATTTTTTATTTCTTCAAGTTACATCTCAATCACAATCCCCTCCTTACTCCCCCCTCCAGTCCCACCCTTCCACCCTCCTCCCCCTCAGCCCCACCATCCTCTTCCCTTCTTTTTTTTTTTTTTTTTTAGTTTAAGGTATTTATTTTTCCCCCCAACAGCTCTCCCTTTCAGTCCAAATAATGGTTCTTTTTCTTATAACTATAAATACAATACAAAACAACAGAAATAAATAGGCCACGATTATAAGAGTTATATGGCTTAGCATACATTCCCAATGTCCAGTCCATATGTATTTGGCACCTGACTTTAACATTCTACTATCTAACCATCTCCATGAGTTTAAAGTTCTATATCTAACTCAGCTTTCATACTAACTTGCCTCATAATTTTAAAAATATCTTCTTAGATCCAGAACACCCTCTTGATTCCTAAACAACTCAAAATTTAACTATGAGACTCTAGCTATCTATTCTTCAACCACCTCAGAGACCTGAGAGGGATAAATATATCTGATTATATAGGAAGTGCAGGGCCTGCAGCTTCCAAAACTAAAAAATGACATACCAGTGGCTGCCTGGACAGTTCCCATTTTCTCTCCATACATTACAGCATCAATCTTCAGCCATTTGGCCCCATTTCTCTGACAGACATTGGTTGTAGAGCAGGAATTATGAAGGACTTACCTACCCTGTCTTGGCAGAGCTAGGCTGTCGACTTACCTGCTTCCAAGTTTTGTCCTTTTTGGACAGAAGTCTGTCTACAGTTGAAGCAAGTGGTTTTTCTTGCCTAGAGAATGGTTTACCACCAATTTAATCATCTCCCACTGGAGATTCTTCGATGCTCATCTTCTACTTGGAGTAATATAGGGGGTGCTGTCAGGAGCTGACATGTCTCGATATCAAAAAATCTTAAGTTAAGAAAACATCTTTGAATGCCATATTCTGCAGGAGATCTCTGAACTTTTAACTAGGCACTTTTCACAGCAAACTTTCCTCCTAGGACGGCTTTCATTGTGTCTTAGGTTTTGGTATATCATGCTTTCATTTTCATCTAACTCTAGGACTTTTATATCTCCCTTTTTGATTTTTTCAATGACTCATTTATTATTCAATAGTATGTTTATCAGTCTCCATGACTTTTTATATGCTCTGTGATTTTCTTCATATTGATTTCTAATTTTATTCCATAGAATTCTTCTGTTACATAGACTATAAAAATTGTTTCAGTTTTCCTATATTTGTTATGTTTTGATTTATATCTATTATATTATCTATTTTAGAGAATATTCTATTGGCTTCTAAGAAGAGCATGCATTTTGAAGTGTTTGGATGCAATGTTCTGCAGTTTAGTTGGAATGTTAGGACCATGATGTTATTTAACTCAGATGTTTTTCTATTTTTTTGTCAGCATTACCTATATTGGCAAGAGTAGTCTATTAAAGTCATCTTCTGTTATTGTGTTTGAGATTAATGTGTCTTTATATCTAGCAATATTTATTTTCTAAAATTGGGTGCACCTGTGTTTGGTGACCATATCTTTAAAATTGTAATGATCTCTTAATGGATTCTTCTCTTAATAATTATGATGTGAAAAGTTTAATCTCTTGTAATAAGTTTTGGTTTAAAATCTGTTTTGTTAACTATTAGGACAGCGACAGCTGCTTGTTTCCTAGGAACACATTTTTCTGTCCTTTCACCCTAAGGTTTCATCTGTCTTTGATGGCAAAGTGTATTTCCTGAAGTCAACAAGTAGATGGATCCTGTTTTTAAGTCCAACTTGCTAGTCTATCTTTTGAGTGGGAAATTGAGACCACTAATACTCACAGTTATTGCTGAAATGTGTATATTAATTTCTGTTACTTCATTGATCTAGTAGTATTTGGTGTTTTCCTGTTACTAATGTTATTTTTTGTATCCTCATGAGTGTGTTTATCTTTCTTTTTGGTCTGAAGGATTCCTTCAAGTATCTTTTGTAGAACTGAATTAATGGTCATGAATTGCTTTAGCCTTTTTTTGTTCTCTCTCTCTCTCTAAGTACGAAGCCATGGCTGTCCTGGATTTGCTTTGTAGACCAGGCTGGCTTCCAAATCTCATTCCAAATGAGATCTACCTGCCTCTGCCTCTGGAATGCTGGGATTAAAAGGTGTGCACTACAGTGCCCAGCACTTTAGCCTATTTTTTATTGTGGAATTTTTTTCCCTTCAGATATTACAGTTTGGCTGGGTATAGTGGTCTGAATTCACAGTTGTCGTCTTTTAGAACTTGAAATACATCCTTCAAAGTCCTCTTAACTTGTAAAGTTCCTGTTGATAAATTTGCTGTTGTTATGATAAGTACACCTTTGTATGTGATTTGGTGTTTCTCTATTGCAGCTTTTAATATGTTATCTTTGTTCTACTTATTTAGTATTTTAACTATAATGTGAGGAGGTTTTTCTCAGTCTTGTCTGTTTGGTGTTGCAAATTCTTGTACCCAGAAGGGTGTCTCTTCTCTTAGATTTGGAATATTTCAAACTGCTTCCTTTGCTCTTAACATTAAAATTTCTTTCTTCTGTGTCCATGATTCATAGATTTGGTCTTTTCATAGTGTTCCATAGATATTGAATGTTCTGTTTGCGATTTCTTTTGAATTCGTCTTTGACCAATTGCTCTACATTGTCTTCAAGTTCTGATATTCTACTTTCCCCTTGATCAGGTACTTTGGTGAGACTTTCTATGGAGTGTGTATGCATTACATGCATGTGAATATGAAATGCACACACATGGGCCAGAACAAGACACGAGACACCTTCTATCACTTCCTGACTTCTGCTTTAACATTGATCTCTTACTGCATCTGAGCTCACTTTTTATTTATTTTTTGGTAGGTACCAGCACACATAGCCATGTCCGCCTGTTTACATGTGCTGAGGATTCAAACTCAGCTCCTCGAGTCATGGTTGCAGAACAACTGCTCTTCCTCATGAAGTCATCTCCTCAGACCCATGTGTAGCTTTTATTCATCTATTGGGTTTCTCATTTCCATTCCTTCAGTTTGGTTTTTCTTCAGTATTTCTATATCTTTGTTGGATTCCACTTTCATATCCTATATTGGGTTTCTTATTTCATTCACTTGTTTGTGTTCTCTAGGAATTCATTCAGAAATTTGTGTCTTCTTTGGTTTCTTTGAATATACATATAATCTTTCTTTTGAATTATTTGGCACTTTGTCTAATTCAGTCTTGTTGGAGGTCATTAATTTGCGAATTATTTATTTTTGAAGGAGTTGTATTGCTTTTTTCCCCCTATTTCTTTGTTTTTGCATTGGAATTTACTCATCTAGTGTTTGGTTGGGTTGCTTTTAACCATGCATATTCTTTCAGCATTCAACTGTACACCCAGGAGTTGTACACTTGCTTCACCCCAATTCTTTTTTGTCTGCTTAATTTTGGGAGGCTACCAAGCCTCTATCTGTGTTCTCTTTCTTGGTGCTTTTACCTCATACATACTCATAATAGATCATTAATAACTCTTTCTTCCTTTGTTTTTCCCCTCTTGGGGATTCTTGACTATCACTGACTACTGTCCAAATCTGAAAACTATTATTTCATATTTTCCCTAGGTTTTAGTCAATTAAAATGGAAGGGTCACTATAGTTCTTGCTATTCCATTTTGGTCAAAGGAGAAAAGTAGAAGTTGAGACCAGGGATTTTGTTTGTCTGTTTTGTTTTTAAAGATCTCTCTCTCTCTCTCTCTCTCTCTCTCTCTCTCTGTGTGTGTGTGTGTGTGTGTGTGTGTGTGTGTGTGTGTGTGTGTGTGTGTAGGTACCCAAGGACGCCAGGAGAGGATGTTAGATCTTCTGGAGTTGTAGTTATATGTAGTTGTGAGCCTCCCAGTGTGGGTTCTTAGAACTGAGGTTGGGTCCTCTGGAAGAGCAGCACACAGCCTTAATCACTGAGACATATTGCCAGGCCCTCTAGATTAGAGATTCTTCAATATAGACAAAGAGGGATGGATGTTCATAAAAACAAAATGGAATATGACTGAAAATTTTCAGTAGTAGAGACTGTTGCCTAGCATTAGATCCTTTATGACATTATAACTATTTTTATAATTATGTCTTATTTTTGTTTGTTTTCCTCATAAATGTTCTGGTTTGTTTTTAAATATTTGTGTCCTGTCCCCACTTCCCCAACCCATGTCCCTCCCCACCTCAGACTTGCTCAATTTACATGTTATTTGAAAGTCCTTTGGTATGAGAGCAACATTTTTTTTCTTACATTTTGTTTGTATTGTGTGTGTGCACATGTGCACAGCAGAATAATGACTGTCAGAGAAAAATGTATAGGAGTTAGCCTTCTCCTACCATGTGGATATTGGGGACCAAAACTCAGGTTTTTAGGGATGGTGACAGGTGCCTTTACCTGATGAGCCAGGTTGCCAACCTGAGAACAGCGTTCTCAACCATAATACCCTGAGCAAATTTAGTAGCTATTCACTCAATAGTTGCCTGATACCCTTTTTCTTACCAATAAGAAAATGTCTGTGAGTGAAATGCCGTGTTTAGCTTCTATAAAAATCTTTAAAATAAGACAGATTTCTCTTCTTTGTTCTTCTGTTTTCTACTAGCTGTAATTTGGGGGTGAAAACTATAACTTGAACAGCCATTTTAGACAGAGAATGAGAAAGCTGAACAGCAAAGTGGAAGACACCTGGGTTCTTAATGTCATCGTGAAGCCACATGCCCTACCTCCCTCTTTATTTCTCTTTCTCTCTTCAAGTTCATTTTGAAATGGACTCTGACTCTGCAGGCCACATCACCCTCAAACGTGCAGTCCTTCTTTCTCCTCAGCCTAAGTAGATGCTGGGTTACAGGTGTGCACTACCATGCCAGCTTGTACTTAATTCTAGTTGTATAATCTGTTGGTGTTGTTGGCAAAAGGGAAAAATAAAGATGTAATTTTTCAGCCAGGCAGTGGCACACACCTTTAATCTCAGCAGAGGCAGGTGAATCTTTGAGTTCAAGGCCAGCTTGGTCTACAGATTGAGTTCCAGGACAGTCAGGGTTACACAGTATCGAATACAAAACAAAAGTTTATTTTTTTTTCAACTGTTGCCGTTTTGAATATTCTACCACAAATAGATGAAGCTGTGACTGATGCCACATGGAGAATGTTCTGGATAGGTTTATATCAGCTTGATACAAGCTAAAGTTATTTATAGGAGGGAACTTCAACTAAGAAAATACCTCTATAAATCAAGTTACAGCCAAACCTGTAAGGCATTTTCTTAGTGAGTGATTGATGGGGGCGGGCCCAGCCCCTGGGGTGGTGCCATGTCTTTGCTGGTGGCCCTCGGTCCTATAAGAACTCTGAGCAAGCTATGAGGAGCAAGCCAGTTGGCAGCATCCCACAATTGCCTCTGCATCAGCTCCTGCCTCCAGGTGCATGTCCTGCTTCAGTTCCTGCCCTCACTATTTTTGCTGATGAACTGTTACATGGAATTGTGAGTGAAATAAACCCTTTCTTCTCCAAATTGCTTTTGGTCATGGTGTTTCATCACAGCAATAGTAACTCTAACTAAAGCAGAGAGTAAGAAGAGAAAGGGGAGGAGGCTGGGTTTGAATCATGCTTCAGTTGAAAATCAGATTTTTCATATGTATCTCCGATGCCTTTAACATCCTGGGTTATTTCAAGAGAATATTGGAAGTAACTTGAGAAAACAAAATAATACTTTTTTTTAGAAAAGACTTAATAAACTTAAAAAATATAATAAAGATACAATATAAAAAATTTCAAACTATAATTTACCAAAGGTATACTTGCCTTACTGGCACAAAAGGAAAAATGGCCTTAATTTCAGATTGGAATGTTAGACTGCAGCTTCTCACATAGCTTACACAAACTTGATAGCACCTTAAAATGTTTTTTGTTTTTTGTTTTGTAGATATAAAGGATATTCATGATTTGTCATTAAAAAGTAGTAAGAGGTTTAAAATGCTGTAAATAAATTAAAGGTTACTGCAGTTCAACCTGGTTTTCTAAACCTCTAAGAGTTGAAAAAATTTGGAGCTAAGGTAAAATATATGAAAAGCATGGTGTTAGCCCATGCCTTTGACTCCAGCAGAGACAGGAAGATCACTATAGAGTTCGCTGTCTTATAAATTCTAGAGTTACAAGGAACAGGGTGGTGATGGTGCACACCCTTAGTCCCATCATTTGAGAAAGATACACCCTTAATCCCAACACACTAGAGACAGAAGCCACAGATCTTGGAGTTCAAGGCCAGCCTGACACAAAGCAAGCTCTAAATAGAGAAAAACTTCAATCCAGGAGTAGTGTACATCTTTAATCCCATCTGTTGGGAAGCACATGCCTTTGATCCCAGTACTTAGAATGCAGAGACAGGCACATAGGATTTGGAAGGATTTAAGTTTAAAAGCTACTCACAAAAGGCATGCTGAAATTCAAAGCGAATTGTCCTTTGAGATCCCAAAATATATACACTTAAAGGTTTGTTTAGTTCCAAAATATCAAAATAATTTCTTTTTAATATCAATTGAAAGATAATACTTTTTATATTGTCAAAAAAACGAATTTGCTCCAGAAAAAATATTACCTGCCCCCTCAAAAAAAGTAGTGTCCCAGAGTTAGGATCAGGGCAGGGCTCTGTTCTTATCTTTCTAGGAGATTTAAAAGCATCCATCTAAGGAATCCAGGAAAAACTGGACAACGGAAACCTCAGAAGAAACCAGATCAGACACCAAAGAAGACAAGTAGCCCAGATGATCCAGCCTCACAGACTTCCTCAATAGCTGTTTCCTCAAAAGTCTACAACCAGAACAACTCAAAATCATTAAGATGATTCAGCCCCACAGACTGTTCCAGCCAGAACTTCAGTAAAGCCCTGAAGTTCATCCTCTGTCTACAAACTTCTTAGGACATTTAAGTAGCTGAGCACAAAAGGACTGAACATCAAATGATTCTGTTAACATGCTTAACCATTTTTCCATTCTTATTTGGGCCCCAAACAGGTTTACTATGTCCCAAATCAGCAGGAAGTCATATTAAGAGAGTGACATCCCATCTCCAGAAGGTGGGGTGGGGGATTTTCCCCCCTTTGGTCATTTGATGGGTTATAGATACTTTTGTTATTTAGGAGGAGAGATTGCAAGCTGTTAAATCGTCTTGTTAAATAGGTTTGGGAGGTTAGACCCAGTAATTTCTCTTTTTCTTTTCTGTATCCTTCTTTCTCTCCCATGTAGGGGCGAAAAGACTTGAGAAAAAAATGGGATATAGACATAATATAGGAATGATAAAGAAAAAAGGACAGATTATTGAACATGCTCTTATACCTTTGTATATTGATACAAAGTTAAGATTATATTTGGCTAAATTGGTATTGATCTTTGTATATTGATGCAAAATTAAGATTATATTGGGCTACATCAGTATTGATCTTTGTATATTGATACAAAATTAAGATTATATTTGGCCACATTGGTATTGATCTTTGTATATTGATACAAAATTAAGATTAACTCTTTTTAAGGTATTGTACTTAGGTAATGCTTAAAAATGAAATGTGAAGTTTTGGCCTTTTGTTAGCAACTGTCATAAACTGTTTAGGATAATTAAGAAATGCAAACTAATAGTCATTCAAGCATGTCATTTTGTTAGGGCAGTCTATTCTATTACAGTTATTTTCTAAGTTAATCAGAAATCAAGTTACTAAGAGACAAGCAACATTTGCTTATCCAAATATAAGGAGATAGATAGGTGGTCTTCAAAAACCTCAAGAGATCTGCAGAATATGGCATTCAAAGATGTTTTCTTAACTTAAGATATTTTTGATATTGAGACATGTCAGCTCCTGACAACACCCCCTATTCTACTCCAAGTAGAAGATGAGCATTGAAAAATCTCCAATTGGAGATGGTTGAATTAGTGGCAAGCCTATCACTTGGCAAGAAAAATCCCTTGCTTCAACTGTAGACAGAATGCTGTCCAAACAGGACAAAACTTGGAAGCAGGTAAGTCGACAGCCTAGCTCTGCCAAGACAGGGTAGGCAAGTCCTTCATAATTCCTGTGTTACAATCAATGTCTGTCAGAGAAATGGGGTCAAACAGCTGAAGATTGATGCTGTAATACATGGAGAGAAATTGGGAACTGTCCAGGCAGCCACTGGTATGTCATTTCTTAGTTTTGGAAGCTTCTGGCCCTGCACTTCCTGTATAATCAGATATATTTATCCCTCTCAGGTCTCTGATGTGGTTGAAGACTAGATAGTTAGAGTCTCAGTTAAATTTTGAGTTGTTTAGGAATTAGGGTGTTCTGGATCTAAGAAGATGTTTTTAAAATTGTGATGGAAGTTAGGATGGAAGCTGAGTTGGATATAGAACTTTAAACTCATGGAGATGGTTGGATAGTAGAATGTTAAAGTCAGTTGCCAAATACATATGGACTGGGAATGTATGCTAAGCCTTATAATTCTCATAATTGTGGCCTAATTACTTATGCTGTTTTATATTGTATTTGTTGTTATAAGAGAAAGAGCCATTTATTGGACTGAAAGGGGGAGCTGTTGGGGGGAAAAGATATACCTTAAACTTAAAAAAAAGGAAGTGGATGGGGGGGTTGAGGGGGAAGAGGGTGGGAGGGTGGAACTGGAGGGGGGAGTAGGGAGGGGATTGTGATTGAGATATAACTTGAAGAAATAAAAAATAAATTAAAAAATAAAATAAATCTTAAAAATTGAAATTAAAAAGAGAGAATACTGCAGTTAGATACTGTGTGATTTGATGCTTTTAATATCTTTTAGTTGACTAGGATAGAAATGTGGTCTCACTTCAGAAATGAGAGAACTATACTTATCATGATGGTTCAATGACTACAAAAAGTGTTTGGCGAGTTAGTTGAAAAGCTTGGATGCAGCTTTTATTCCTCTGCCCTGATTCCCTCATTTCATCCTTGAGTTTTCTTATCTGTTGTTGATAGAATTGTCTATAGATGGCAGGCTAGAGTGAGTAAACAGGAGCCACACAAGGTTCTGATTATTTTATTTGTCCTTCCAGCAAAAGGGTGAATCATGCAAAAAGAATTCCAAGCTGAGTCTAGGATCGAGAATACAGAAAAATCAAGTGAAAATCCCCCTCCATGGATAGAACATTACTTCAACCACAAATGCTACATCACCTTCCTGACTGGCTGCTACAGTTGCCACTGGCAATACAGAGAGTGGGAAAAAACTGAACTTGGATCCTGTTGCTGCTCCCGGGTACAGAGATGGAAAGGATCTATACCCCCCTTTCTTAGATGTGTGTGTGTGTGGGTGGGTCCATAACCACTGGAGAACTAGTTGGAATTCCCAAGGATGGGTTCATTAAGCTGCAGCTATCATCCTTTTCCTCCTTCCTCCTTTCTTCCCTCCCTTTTCCTTCTTGCTTCTTTTGTTTTATTGACCAAACCTAGGATTTTTTGCATGCTAGGCAAGAGCTGTACTGCTGAAGGTACACCCACAGCCCCTTTTGTTTGTTTTTTCTTGCTTGCTTGCTTTCTTCCCTGATCCCCAGTTTTTTAAAGTAGGGTGTCTTGTAGCCCAGACTGACCTGGAACTACTATATAACTGAGCCAAACCTTGAACTCCTGATCCTTCTGTCTCCACCTCTGAAGTTCTGGGATTACAGTCATGTGCCAACACACCTGACCAGCCCTCAATTTTATTTTATTTCTTTTTTTTTCTTTTTAATGCTGTATCTTTTATGTTATTCATTTCTTCTCTCATTCCCTTTTACATTTATTCATTGAATTTTGAAGGACATGATGCAATTATATGTTCACAGGAGATTATAAGAATGTCCAAATCTTTAATTTTCATTTTTAAAATCCTTGTCTGAGTCTTTAATTTTTTTACATTTATTTAGTAGTGTGTGTGTGTGTGTGTGTGTGTGTGTGTGTGTACACCACACCACATTAGTATTGATCAGAAGACAACTTATTAGAGTTGATTTTCCCCTTCCACCATACAGGTTCCAGGGACTGAACTCAGGTCTCCAGACATCCTTACCCACTAAGTCATCTCATCACCATCCTAAACCTTTAATTTTCTATTCTCTGTCAGTTTCCAAGGGGAAACTATGTCTCTCTAAGCAATGTGTACTGGACCCCTCTGGTGAGTTGCAGGGTGTATGGATCAAGCGATGAGCAAACTGCAATGAGAAGGGGCAATCGTGCACCACCCCCCACTGTAAACATAGTCCAGCTAAGGTCTAAGAGTCCGCTAACTAGATCTCTAACTTCTTGCTACTGCATTTTATGTTCTAAATGCATATGTATTTATCTGCCTAGCTGTCTCTCTTTTGGATTTTGATGATTGTGAATCTAAGGCCTTGCACATACTAGGCAAGTACTCTACCACTGAGCTACATCTCTAGTCCTGGATTTCTCATTTCTTGTGTCTGGTCTGAGTAGTCATAAAGGAAAAATGTAGGAAATGGGAGGCTTCCCTGGAGTAACCAAGAATGTTCCTCTGTCCCCTATATTTTTCATGCCTAGATATTTGGCTTTTATGCTAGTCATAAATGTGCTTCTGGCATGGTCTACTCTCAAAGAACTCATGTCCTGCTGGGGGAAAAGTTAAATATATTTACATTCTAGCATGGCAACAAGTGTGTGTGGTGCACACATAGGCATATATTAAGAGAGAGGCCAAAGGTTACTATTTAGAAGGTGAAAGGTGATTAAGAATTGGCTAGGTGAAGAACTGGATGTGGTATGAGAAATTATATTAGAAGAGTCAAAGAGCATAGGGAGGATGTAGATTGGTAGGCTTATTTTAGGTGGAACAGAAATGAATAGAAATGTGCTGGGAAATGAAATTGGAGAGGTAAATGGGTCAGACATTATGTGGTTTTAAGAACTTATTCCTGTTATATAGAAAATAAAGAATACCTGAAGAGGGTTGGAGTGTAACTCAGTGGTAGAGCATATACCTAGCATGTATGGAGCCCTGGATTTGATCTCCATCACCAGAGTGGGGAAATATTTTAATCTGATGATATAGCCTGAGCAATGATTTGGAATAGGTATTTGAATGTATGGAGATAGTATCAGAAGTGGCCAGTTCAGGAAGGCCTCTACAGTGTCAGTGCACCAAAAGAGAGATGTGGGTGGTATAGATTAGGGGAGTGAAGGCAGATATGGAGAACAATAGGTAGATTATACAGATTATTTATTATTCGGGGATGAAGTGTACAGTCAGTTGAGATCTACAAAGGGTAGAGAGTAAGATATAAAGGGAAGCCACTTTGAAAATAGTAGCATTTGGGGCAGTCTAGTATAAGGGGAAAAACCCTGGACCAGAACTTTGGAGTATGTGTGGGCTCTAATTATAACTGTAACTTGTGCTGGTTAATGTCATACACCTGAGTCTCTTTGCAGATAGGGAGTTGAGTTAGGTCAAGTTTCTAGATGATTTTCGACTCTTCTTTCTACTCAGATGGAGTATAATATAAAGAGAAAGACCACCAGATTCAATTTATGACTTTGCTACTGACTATCCCTAAATTAGCAACCCATTGTTATAAGAGTGACTTAGGCAAGTCACTTAACATCTCTGTGCTTTAAAAACCATATTAGAGTAAGGGAAATATTAACAGCAAAGCCTACCACAGGAGTAGGTATGATAATAGGAGAGATATTATCAGAATATACTTTGAGCTGGGCATGGTGGTGCACGCCTTTAATCCCAGCACTCAGGAGGCAGAGGCAGGCAGATCTCTGTGAGTTCAAGACCAGCCTGGTTTTCAAAATGAATCCAGGACAGTCAGGACTATACAGAGAAACCCTGTCTTAAAAAATCAAAGAGACCGAGAGACAGAGACAGACAGAGACAGACAGAGAGAGACAGAGACAGAGAGACAGAGAGAGACAGAGAGACAGAGACAGAGAGACAGAGAGACAGAGACAGA
>CAJQZJ010001826.1:24137790-24153603 GCA_907164525.1 Lophiomys imhausi | reverse complement strand
AGAGAGACAGAGAGACAGAGACAGAGAGACAGAGAGACAGAGACAGACAGAGAGACAGACAGAGAGACAGAGAGAGACAGAGTGACAGAGAGAGAGACAGAGAGAGAGAAGAATATATTTTGAATTGGGCATGATGCACTGTTACTACTTGCTGGATATTATTACTGTAGTAATACTATTCTTAGGGTCACTGACTTGGGGAAGCAACATACAGAAATACATAGAAGACTGTTGTATTCTGAGTGTGTGTGTGTGAGGGGCAGGAAGAACTAACCAAAAATCTAAACATAAAAAAAAGCATAATGGTATGTCTAAGGAGAAAATGATTTCCAGTGCTGAATTTAGGGACATTTGAAGCAATAAATAACAATTAGGATCAGAAAATAAAATTCATATGAAATTATAACATCTTTACACTAGGCTAAAAAAGTTCAAGCTTTATCCTATAAACAGAGATGAACCCCTGAAAGATTCTGAGCAAAAATGGTGATTAGATTAAAAGAATAGAAACAGATTTATTTAGCAGAAAATTACTAAATATATCAGATATACTGCAGTAGCCAAGACAGCTAAAGCCTTCCTCTGGCTTTCTAGCAGCTTAAATTCCAGTGGGATAAGTTATGCAATAAATAATAGATGAAAAAATGCTTTTTGAAGATAAGGTAGAGAAATGTATTAGAAACTGGGTAGGGGGAGTGATTAGAGACCTCTGTGAAAACAAGTCCTTTGACCCATCTCCAAATGAAGAGACAGAACCAGCCTTGTGTTGGGATAAATGCACTTCAGGCACCACTGCTAAATACCTGGTTCCTCCATAGGGATGAAGGTTTTGTGTTTTGTTTGTTTTTTTGAGACAGGGTTTCTTTGTGTAGCCCTGGCTATCCTGGAACTCACTCTGTAGACCAGGCTGGCCTTAAATCACAAAGATCCACCTGCTTCTGCCTCCCAAGTGCTGGGATTAAAGGCGTGCACCACCAGGCCCAGCCAGGGATTAGTTACAAAACCACATAAAAGCAACCAGTGTGGCTGGCCTCTGGAAAAGGAGTGCATGGAGAAGTGAGGTGGGGGATTGGCAAGGGCTAACCCTGTACAATGATGGGCTGCGGACCGCTGTTTAAATGGTGATGATATAATAGCATAGGAAGCCCTGGGAGGGTTTGAGCAGGGCAGAGACATTATTTAATAGCATGCTTTTTTTTTTTCAACATTTATTTATTTCTTCAAGTTATATCTCAAGTTACATCTTCCAGTCCCTCCCTTCTTCCCCTTCCTGGTCCCACCCTCCTACCCTCTTCTTTCTCCCCCTCCCATTCTCCCCCCTTTTTAAAAAATTTGAGGTGTATCTTGTCCTACCCAATAGCTCCCCCGTTTAGCCCAATAAAAGGCTCTTTTTCTTGTAACAATAAATACAATACAAAACAATACGAACAATTAGGCAACAATTATGAAAATTATAAGGTATGACATACATTCCCAATGTCCAGTCCATCATATTTGGCAACTGATAATAATATTCTATTATTTATCTATCTTGATGAGTTTAAAGTTCTATACCTAACTCAGTTTCCACCCTAACTTGCATTACCAACTTAAAGACATCTTCTTAGACCTAGAACATCTTCTTAATTCCTAAACAACTTAAAATTTAACTGTGAGACTATTAACTATCTAGTCTTCAACCATATCAGAGACCTGAGAAGGATAAATATATCTGAATTAAACAGGAAATGCAGAGCCAGCAGCTTCCAAAACTAAGAAGTGACAGACAACTGGCTGCCTGGACAGCACTCAGTTTCTCTCTATAATGTTCTCTCTATCTTCAGCCTTTTTGGCCCAGTATCTCTGACAGACATTAATTGTAAAGCAGGAATTATGAAAGACTTACCTACCCTGTCCTGACAGAGCTAGGCTGTCAACTTACCTGCTTCCAAGTTTTGTCCTGTTTGGACAGCATTTTGTCTACAGTTGAAGCAAGGGATTTCTCTTGTCCAGTGACAAGCTTGCCACTAATGCAGCAATCCTCTAATGGAGATTCTTTGATGCTCTTCATCTACTTGGAGTAGAATGGGAGGTGCTGTCAGGAGCTGAAATGTCTCAATATAAAAAAATCATAAGTTAAGAAAACATCTTTAAATGCCATATTCTACAGATCTCTCGAGGTTTTTGAAGACCACCTATCTATCTACATGTATTTGAATAAGCAAATGTTGCTTGTCTCTTAGCAACTTGATTGATGATTAACTTAGAAAACATCTGTGATACACTACACTAGTACCTAACAAAATGACAAGTTTGAATGACTATTAGTATGCATTTCTTAATCATCCTAAACAGTTTGTGAAAGTTGCTATCAAAAGGCCAAAACTTCACATTGCATTTTTTAAGAATTACATAGGTACAATACCTTAAAAAGAGTTAATCTTAATTTTGTATCAATATATAAAGATATAAGAGCAGATTCTTTAATCTACCCCTTTTTCTTTGTCATTCCTATGTTTTGTCTATATCCTCTTTTTTTTTCTTTTCAAGTCTTTCCTTCCCTACATAGGAGAGAAAGAAGGATAGAGAAAATGAGAGAAATCCCTGGGTTTAACTTCCTAAACCTTTTTTAACAAGACTATTTAACAACTTGTAACCTATCCCTCTAAATAACAACAAACATCTATAACCTATCAAATGACCAAAAAAAAAAATCATTCACCCTATCTTCTAGGAATGGTACGCCACTCTCTTAAAATTGCTTCCTGCTGATTTGGGATGTAGGAAACTTGTTTGGGGGCCCAAATAAGAATGGAAAAATGGTTAAGCAAGAAAATAGTAACATTTGTTGTCCAGTCTTTTTGTGCTCAGCTATTTAAATGTCCTGAGAAGTTTGTAGTCAGAGGCTGAACTTTGGGTGGGAAAGTTCAGGGCTTTACTGAAGTCCTGGCTGGAACAGACTGTGGGACTGGACCATCTTAGTTAGCTGTTTTGAGTTGTTCTGGTTGCAGACTTTTGAGGAAACAGTTATTGAGGCAGTCTGTGAGGCTGGATCATCTGGGCTACTTGTCTTGTCTTCTTTGGTGTCTGATCCCTTTTCTTCAGAAGTTTCAGTTGTCCAGTTGTCCCTGGACTCCTTAGGTGGATACTTTTAATCTCCTGGAAAGATAAGAACAGAACCCTGCCCTAATACTAACTCTGGGGTGCTACTTTTTTGGCAAGTAATATATTTCCTAGAGCAAATTGGGGTTTTGACAATATAAAACATATTATCTTTCAATTGAGATTAAAAAATCTTTTGCTATTTTGGAACTTAAACATACCTTTAAGTGTATATATTTTGAGATCACAAAGGACAATTCACTCTGAATTTCAGCATGTCTTTGCAAACAGCTTTTAAACTTAACTCATTGTAAATCTTATATTCCTGCCTCTGCCTCCCACGTGTTGGGATCAAAGGCTTGTGCCTTCCAATTGTTGGTATTAAAGATGTGAACCACCAACCCTGTATCTAAATTTTTCTCTACTTGGAGCTTGCTCTGTGTCAGGCTGGCCTTGAACTCAGAGATCTGCATGCTTCTGTCTCCAGTGTGTTGGGATTAAAGGTGTAAACCATCACCACCCTGTTCATTGTAACTCTAGAATTTGGAAGACAACTTACTCTATATTGATCTGTCTGTCTCTTCTGGGATTAAAGTTATGGGCTAAAACCATCCTGCCCAAATATTTTATCTTAGCTCTAAATTACTTCAACCCTTAGAGATTTAGAAAACCAGTTTGAATTGTAGTAACCCATAATTTACTTACAACATTTTAAATCTCTTAACTGCATTTTTAATACCAAACAACAAAAATATCCTTTATATATAAAAAGAAAACTTATAAGCTGATATCCAAGAGTGTGTGAGCTATGTGGCAGCCTGCAGTCTAACATTCTAACCTGAAATTAAGACTATTTTTCCTTTCATGCCAGTAAGGCAAGTATGCCTTTGACAAATTATCATTTGAAAATTTTATTTTTCATTTTATTATTTTTTATGCTTAGTTATCCTTTTTTAAAATTTTTTTTTAATTTTTTTTTCAAGTTACCTCTCTATCACAGTCTTTCCCTCCTCCTCTCCCAGTCTCTCCTGCCTCTTCCTTTTCTCAGTCCTCTCCTTCTCCTCAGATGAGGTTGGCCTCCAGATATTGTGCTCCCTCAGATCATCCTAGTAGTGGTTTGCTACCTCTGTGCCCATAGGTCTCTTTACCTTGTCAGGATGCCCTTTCTATGTATGTTTGCCATGTAATATTTTATTCCTACTCCTTATAAAACCTCAGATTATTCTAGCCTAAAGGGGGTAATGCCCAATGCCGAAACGATACTGACCTTTGGCAAATGTATGTAAGAATTATTGAGATAACATGGACAAATGGAGCTAAGCTAGACTTCTTTCTATTTCCAGAAAGAACAAGTTTTTTATATGGTCCTGGTAGCTTCATTTATCACATCTGTGGTTTTTCTGTTCGTGTGGACAGAAACCTCCAATGAATTCAACAGCTTTGACTGGTGAGTTTCACTTTCTGTATTTGTATTGGTCTATGGGCTCCTTTGTTGGATAGGCACTTGGATTCTCCCAGGTTGAAAAGATCTGGTGGTTTAGTAGACACGGTGGACAAAAGTAGGTTTTTCACAGCTTGTGGGTAAGAGGTGTAACTCTAGGGCAGTAGTCCAATGCCCAGCACCCAAACTTAGACTTCCCTTCTGCCTGTGCTCAGTTACACACTGCACACCAAGGTGTTCACAGCTTTCTCTGTGCTTCCAACACCCCTCCCTCAGCGGGTATTCTCTGTCATCTTTACTCCAAAGTCTCTTTGCTTGATTACTGATGCTCATGCTTCTTTCTCTTCATGACTGTGTCCCATAACCCTGCTTTCTCTTCTTTTCCTACAGCCTTTGCTTTCTTCTTTTGTCTTTAGGGGTCCCTTGGAACTCTGAACACAAGAACACATATCCCTTCTCAGCTCCCTTTCATGGCTAAACTACTCCTGGACCAACCGCTCACAGACATCTCAGATTTTCTGACCCAACGGCTTCTAACATTGTTGTAAACCTTATCCATCATCTGGTGTTTGTGGGAGAAGGCATGTTTAGGCATGTTTAGATGTGAGGCCTCCTTTTTTTTTCCTTAATGAAATGCAGTTTATTTTTCCCTTTATAAAAGTTAAATCTAGTTGGTTATTCTAAATGTAAAAAATGAAGAAAATGAGGGCTGGAGAGATGCTCAATGGATAAAGCATCTCCCACAGAGCCCTCTCTGGTCTGAGTTCAATCCCCAGGGTTCATCTGATGGAAGAAGAGAACTGATTTCTACAAGCTGTCCTCTAACCTCCACACATGAGAGCACACCAGCACAATGAAGAGAATGTAATGATCTTTGAAAATTGGAAAATATCTAGTCACATTTTCAAGTGACAATCACAAGCCAGCTTTTTCCTGTGTTTATTTTATGCCATTATGTTTATACTACTTTTATAACTTTGCTTTGTCTTTTTACATAAAATAACCATAAACATTCAATAAATTATTGAAACTCATATTGAATACTATTTTTAAGTGACTTCAGAATATGACATGAAGATGCATCAACTTTGCTTTCTGTACAGTGGGAGTGATAGGACAGGGACAGAGTTTGTTATGTGGCTCAGGCCTCAAGCTTTCAGTCTCACTGACCCCACTCCCCATTTCTCAGTGCTCAGATTACAAGTCTCTGCCATCATGGCTAGTTATCTGGGTATTTTTGTTTGGTTAGTTTGACTAGGCGTTATGAACAATATTCATGTCATGATAAGGTAATGACAAAATGAAATCTTCGTATTTTGACTCTTCCTTAGAACAGATGGGTACAACTGGCATTAAGTTAAGAAGAATGAATATTTAGAATATTTAGTTCTGAACTGGGGCAGGGGACTGTTATGTAGGGACACTCCACTCCAGAGGAGTGGGATGGAAAGGTTAGGGGGTAGAGGGTGGGAGGGAGGGGCTGGGAAGGGGGAAACGAGGACAATATGATGAAGATGTAACCTGAAGCAACAAATAAATAAATTTATTAAAAAAATAAAACCAGTTCTGTTCTTTGCCAAAGTACTTTCTCAATATTCTGCTTACAGCAGAGGGAAATGACAATTCCTGTATTAAGGTGCCAATAGCAGCATTAAATATTCCAGTTTTGATGACTCAAAAAAGCCTTCTTAATGGAGTTATTTTGAGTCATTATGTTTCAAAGAAGCTTTTAAAAAATACATTCTTTTTAGAAATGTCCCTTCCTTTGCTTTTTATGCTGTGAGCATGTTCAATAAGTTTTTTCAGTTTCTACACAATCTTTGTAGTGGACCAATTCTGACTTATTCTTCAGCACATGTATATTTCTATTGTTCTGTGTGTATATGGATTTTAAGATATCTGGCATTGAGATCTACAGAGGGATAGACTATACAATTTCTAGTATTCACAGTGTTTTACTTCCCCCAGTCCTTGAGTGTGATCAAAGTCCTGTGGCTAAGCACAGAAATGGTCTGGTGGTGACATACATAAAGCCCTTGAAGTTTCTTTAATAAGAATCTACTGAGGACTATTTCTGGAGGTTCCTATTTTTGTGAAGATGGCTGTATTTCATCTTTATCTTTGAAGGATATCTTAGACAGGCTTAGAATTCTAATTTGAAGCTTTTCTCTCAGCACTGATTCACTCACTCTACCTTCCTCTTGTGCTACTTATGTTGAGAAGCATTCTAATTGTCTATATCCTTTTAAACCTAGTCTGTCCTTGAAAAATCTGCCTTCTTTTAAGAGTTTTCTCTTTATTTGGTTTCCATAATTTTATGATGACATGCATGGGTGTGTTTTTTGTTTTCGTTCTGTTTTAAACTTGCATTGCTTCTTTAATTTGCAGTTTGATATTGGTGGTAAAGACTTTCTGTTGTCAACTTGTCTAAGCTGGACCTTAGGGTTTTTTTTATTATATCTTTCCCCCCCAACATCTCCCCCTTTTAGTCCAATAAAAACTCTTTTTATTACAGAAATAAATACAATAAAAACAATAAGAACAATTAGGAAGCAATTATGAAAACTATAAAGTATGGCATAATTCCCAATGTCCAGTCCATATGTATTTGGCAATTAATAAGAATATTCTATTATCTATATATCTCAATGAGTTTAAAGTTCTGTACCTAACTCAATTTCTATCCTAACTTGCATTACCAACTTAAAAACATCTTCTTAGACCTAGAACATCCTTTTAATTCCTAAACAACTTAAAACTTAACTGTGAGACTATAACTATCTAGCCTTCAACCACATCAGAGACCTGAGAAGTGTCGCGTCAACCTCGACCAGCAAGAACGACGCAACTCGCAAAAGCTCTTCTCAAGCAGTTTATTCAGGTCCCTTGAAAACAGTCTTCCGAATGCCTGGGGAGACCCAACCCACAGGCTAAATACTATATGAACAGCCAATCAAGTAAAGCCACGTGGTGCTATCTTACAGGCCCACGTATGCGGAAGCAAGCCAGATCAGCGGTCTTAGCCAAATATGGACTTGTTTACCACCGAGAGCGCTCACCATCGGGCTGGTGGAAGGCGGAAACCGGCGCCATCTTTAGGGCGTGGCACGTCGCAGCTCTCTACAGTTCCTCCTTTTTTGTTTTTAAAAATGTAGGTAGAAGTCCCTGGAAAGGCTTCGTAATCCCCATATCTGGGGATCTCACGGTGGGCCTGAGCCTGTAGGAGGGCGATGCTCAAACTCTTTTTTTTTTTTTAATAATTTATTTTTTATTTCTTCAAGTTACATCTCAATCACAATCCCCTCCCTACTCCCCCCTCCAGTCCCACCCTTCCACCCTCCTCCCCCTCAGCCCCACCATCCTCTTCCCTTCTTTTTTTTTTTTTTTTTAGTTTAAGGTATTTATTTTTCCCCCCAACAGCTCTCCCTTTCAGTCCAAATAATGGTTCTTTTTCTTATAACTATAAATACAGATGCTCAAACTCTTACCCGTCTCTGGGTCAGCCTCCCCACTCGGGACTGCCCTGTCTTAGGTGGCCAAGACTTACCCGTCTACTCCGTCATTGACTTGCCAGACCCTAATATCTGTGGAACGAATACCTCAGTGGGCAGGGACTATGCTCAGTGAAGATTTAAGGCTTCATGGCAGCGAGCCATGCCTGAGGGGACTGGCCCGCCTCAATGGCGACAAGGGCCTGTATAATCATGGCTGCATTACGCTTCTGTGTGGCTCTCATCTTGTAGATGCACCATAGGCAAACCAGAGAGGCTAGTATCATCAGTATCGCCAAAGAGCCTACGCCCGCCCACTCCTTAAGATGATCCATAGCCGTCTGTATCCAGGAAGTCAAACCATTAGCCAGGCTCAGATCCACCCGAGTGGAGTTGATGTGGACAATTGTCGCTCTCAGCTCTCTCATCTTATTTTCAAAATCAGCCAACCAATCCTGTAAGAGGAGCTCTGACAATTGTTTAGACAGATTAGCAGCCTTTGTTAAATTTTGATACCACACTGAAGTAACACACAAACCCTGCATTTTCCACTCACACCCCAACTGTGCTAGTTGCCAAAGAGTATCAACCTGTTCTTGTATTAAATCTATGCGTTGATTAACTATCATAAGGCCTCCTGTGAGATGAGAATTCATAGAGGTCTGAGTATCCAATGCTTGTGCTACATTAGCTGAGATGTCATTCAGGGCATTGGCAGTCTGTATAGAACTAGACAAGGCAATAGCTGAGGCAGTAGCCCCCACAGCAGCAACAGTGATGGCAGTAACAATAGCTGCAGTGATGCCAAAATCTCTTTTAAACCTGAATAGCATCATGGTATTAGGGGCCTCTATAGGAACTGGTACATATCGAGGCATTCTAGTCACCACAGCCACAGGAAAGGCTGTGGCATTCCAGCACAGGGCATAAAAGCATGTGTCCGGAGTGCATACTAACTTTTCTTCACCCAAGGATGCACTCCCATTACTTACAATCCACAGAAAAGGAGGCCAGAGACACACTGGCGAGGCTGAAAAGGTCTTATTGCGGTAAGAATGAAACGAAGAATTCCAAGTACCAGAGCCACTACCGCTAGAAAAATCCATATTGGTAGCGGACCCTAGGGAAAAACTACCTCTTTGATAAATTCCTCCCCCAAGCATAAGTATAGGTCCCAAATCCATACAGCTACCATTTGCTCCACACAAAAGCCATAAATCAAAACGATTGGTGGCAGTCTGCTGAGGATCCCTAGTAGATATATCAAGCATTCCTGTACAAGACTTATCCACTATATTACTAATCATGGGGCTAAAGGAAAAATAATCTTGTTGAACCCAAACTGTTCTGTGCCCCTGACATCCAGTCCAGGGAAAAGGTCCTTCCTCTCCTGCGGATCCTCTACAAAAAGGTGCCCAGCGTGGCTGTCTGGGGGGGTCCCGGTCAGAGACTCGTGTGGGCCACCACCCCACAAGATGAGAACCATTGCTCGAAAACAAAACACCACCCCTTCCCCCAAACCTCAGTTGTGGTAAAAATTCTGCTAACTGCTGAGACAATTTAATGCATTTTGTATCATCTGACCTATTGAAGCTCATTAAAAAGCACAAACTACCCTTTAAGCTGACATTTCTATTACCCTCGATAGGGCTTTTCTGATCATCAAAGGGAAGGTAGGGTAAGCCTGAGCTTCTATTACTGCTAAATAAGCGTGGAAACACAGTTGCATCATGTCTGACCAGCATCGGCTTTGGGAATATCGACAGGATCCCCCATCTCGGCTCGGTCATTCCTGACATCATCACTGCTACTATCACCAGGATCCCTAGGAAGGTCTTCATGACGAATCTTCCTCACAAGGCGTTCAGGCACCCACACTGGATCTTGTTGATCCTGAGGAAAAACACAAACAGATCCTCTCGCCCATGTTAGCACGGGGTCAGGCCCTCGCCAAGAGCCTGTCAAAATATCCTTCCACTTCACCATGCCTTTAGGTGGACCATGGGAATCCTGATGTCTGTCCGCTGCTGAGCGGCCTTGAGCATCCAAATTTTAAAAATTTAAAGTAAATAAGGCTAAAGACATTCTCTCCTTGGGGGTACGGCCTTGGCCTATTCCCCCTTTCTGTTTTTGCAAACATTCTTTCAAGGTGCGATGAGCACGCTCCACAATTCCTTGTCCTTGAGGATTATATGGTAATCCGTGATTAAGCTGTACCTCCATCTGGTAGCAGAAGGAGACAAAGGACTGAGCCGTATAGGCTGGTCCATTGTCCGTTTTCAGCTGTTGTGGTTTTCCCCATGCAGCCCAGGCTTCTAAGAAATGCCCTATGACATTGCGAGCCTTTTCTCCACTCATAGGTGTAGCATGTATGATACCTGAGCAGGTATCCACAGATACATGAATATATTTTAAGGTTCCAAACTCTGAAATGTGGGTAACGTCCATTTGCCAGATTTTGAGTGGCATCAACCCTCTAGGGTTCACTCCCACACTGGGAGGATTATGATGAATCACACACTGAGGACAGTCCAAAACCACTTGTCTAGCATCTGCTCTAGACAAATGGAATTTCTGCTGTAGAGTTCTTGCATTTACATGAAATAATTGGTGAAACTGTCTGGCTTGGTCCAGGAATGAGCTCCAAAAAATGCATTCCATCCTAGTCCATTGATCAACTTTATCATTACCCTCACTTAAGGGTCCAGGTAATCCTGTATGTGCTCTGATATGTTGAATATAAAAACACCTTTTTCTTTGCCAGATTAAAACTTGTAACTCTTGTAATAAGGCACATACAGTACTACTATTCTTAATAGGACCTGCCAATTCTAATACTTTCACTGCATTGACCACATAGACTGAATCTGAAATCAAATTGAATGCAAATTGACATCTTTTAAACACCTCAATTACTATTTTCAACTCTACTATTTGGGGGGAGCCCGGTTGAAATTGACATAGCACGGGCTCTTGTCTTTCTATCAAATAGTCTCCACAGCCTGTCTTTGAGCCATCAGTAAACACATTTGGTGACCCTTGAAGTGGTACTGCTGAAGTAACCTTAGGGAATATCACTGGGTGCTCCTTAAAAAATGATAGCAATGGATGCTTAGGATAATGGTTATCAATCACTCCTTCAAAGCTACATTGCAATATTGCCCAATCATCTACAGTGCCACACAAAATCTTAATTTGATGACTGGAATAGGGCACTATTATACTGGCAGGAGCAACTCCAAAAGACTGCAAACATTGTTGGATACCATTCAAGGCTAAAGCAGCAACTGCAGTGGGATAATGTTCTATGGATTTTTTTGGAGAAATCTTCGAATAAGTCCATAATAATGGTCCGTCCTGCCATAACAATCCTGTAGGTTGACCATAGGTGGCAAATATGCACAATGCAATGGGCTGTCTTTCCTGCCATCTCTTTAGGAAGGCACTCTGCAACCTTTCTTCCACTTTACATAAAGCTTTTCTTGCTTCTGTTAATTGCCTAGGAGAATTAAGTGCTGAATCACCTTTCAAAATATCATATAGGGGTCTTATTTCATAATTTGGTAGCTTCAAATAGCCTCTTACCCAATTGATATCTCCTAACAACCTTTGAAAATCATTTAGAGTCTTTAAATTATCTTTTCTTATCTCAATCTTTTGAGGTATTATTTTTTCAGGTCCAACCTTTGCTCCTAAATAATTAACCACATTTTCCTTTTGAACCTTATCAGGAACTATAAACAACCTTTTCTTTTTTAATAATTGAACTAGTTCTTCATAGGCCTGATCTAACATTTGTTCACTCTTAGCTGCCAGTAAGATATCATCCATATAATGAACACATCTCAAATCTGGAAAATTCTTTCTCAAGGGAGCAATGGCTTCCCCCACATACAGTTGACACATAGTGGGGCTGTTTGCCATGCCCTGAAGTAATACTACCCATTCAAACCGCTGATCAGGTTCTTCATGGTTACAGGATGGAACAATAAATGCAAATCTCTCACTATCTTTGGCACACAAAGGGATGGAGAAAAAACAATCCCTTATATCTATAACTATTATGGGCCATGAGGCTGGCAAAGATGATAAAAGCGGCAAGCCGCGTTGCACTGGGCCTATGACCTTCATTTGTTGATTTATGGCACGCAGGTCAAGCAACAATCTCCATTTTCCAGATTTCTTTTTAATGACAAAGATAGGTGTATTCCAGGGAGATACAGATGGCTTTATATGCTTTAAAGACATCTGTTCATCCACCAACTCTTTGGCTGCATTCAATTTTACAGAGGAAAGTGGCCACTGAGGAACCCATACTGCGTCCTCCATCTTCCAAGTTATGGGAATGCCCTCCTCAGTGGCCCCTAGGAAAAACCCAGGCCCTGTCTCTTTTGTCTTTGCTGCATAGATATGGGACTCTTCCACCCCTGCAAATATTTTCCTATTCCAAAGCCTGGAGCATATCCCATATCTTGAATCATACATTGGGCTGAATCAGAATAGTCATTACTCAATTTAAATCCCATATCCTTTAAAAGGTCTCTTCCCCAAAGGGAGATAGGGAGCTCAAGTACATATGGCTACATTTCTCCTGAGTGACTTTCTTGGTCCTGCCACTTTAATAATCTTGCACTCATATCTGGAGTCTTAGCATAACCCAGGCCTTGAAGTGTTTGAGAAGAGGCTTGTACGGGCCAACCTGAAGGCCAGTCTTTCTTTGCTATGATACTCCTATCAGCCCCAGTATCCAAAAGGCCCAGGATCCTTTTACCATCAACTTTTAACTCCAAGACGGGGTGTTGGTCCAAATCCAAGGAGAGAAAAGTCAGATCCATGCCCATGGACCCAAAACCATCTTTTTCTCTCTCTCGATCCCTTGCCGCATAGCGATCATGTAAGCCGGCAAAATGACCAACTGAGCAATTTTATCTCCAGGAGAGATAGCTGTTATACCACGGAGGGGGGGGGAGGCTACCATGATCTTAACCACTCCTGTATAATCTGGATCTATAACCCCAGGATGGACAATAAGTCCTCTCAAGGCTGATGATGACCTCCCTAACAGCAAACCAACTGTACCAGGTTCAAGGGGTCCTTTAAAATCTGTTTCAATTAACTGGACCCCCATTTGGGGTGTTAATACGAGTCTGGTGGTGGAGCAGAGGTCCAATCCTGCTGAGCCTGCAGTGGCTCTCCGCGGTCTCTCGGATGGCGGAGGGTTGGCCATCTCTCTTGATTCTCTTCTTTGTCCTGATTCTCTACTGCCCCATATATTTGTGGGCCCTGGGGTCGTGGGCCCTGCTGTCCGTTTTTTGGATGAGCGCCACCATAACCTTGAGTCAAAGGCTGGCCATGGATGTCTGTCACTGAACGGCACTCATTAGCCCAATGGTTCCCTTTTTTACATTTTGGGCATAACCTCGGCTGCCTGGGGCGTTGTGCACTTCCTGTACTTTCTGTACTCCTTCCCTCGGGGCATTGTCTTTTAAAGTGTCCTATCTTGCCGCACTTAAAACAAACTCCTGGACTTCCTCCACCTTTTCTGGTCAACTGTACTACCGCGGCAGCAAGACCAGCATTAGTTAATGGCCCTCCAATTTCTCTACACACTTTAATCCAGGCTTCTAGCCCTTTGTTCTTGTAAGGGGTGATAGTGGCTCTACACTCTTTGGTGCATTGCTCATAGACGAACTGTTTTATTTGTGGCATAGCAGCATCCGGGTCACCAAAAATCTTCCCTGTCGCTTCCACCAATCGTGCCACAAAGTCTGAAAAGGGCTCCATGGGGCCCTGTAGAATCTTAGTTAAGTTCCCACTCACTTCCCCTTTGTTAGGAAGGGATTTCCAAGCCTTGATAGCTGTCTGGTTTATTTGTTCATAAACCTGATTGGGATATCCTGTCTGCTGGTTGGCAAATCTTCCCTGCCCAAGCAGCATATCTCTATCCCAGGCTGGATTTCCATTTCTCTGATTAATGACTGCTTGCTCAGTGGCATACTCAATCAAGAAAGCTTTCCAGTCTAAGTATTGCCCTGGATTTAAGCAGGCGCGGGCCAGGCCACTCCAATCACTTGGAGTCATACAATGTCTGCTTAATGCTTCTACTTGAGCCAATGTAAAAGAAGCGGTAATGCCATAGGTACGAACCGACTCTGCAAGGGATTTAATTACTTTAAAATCAAGCGGTTCCTCGTACCTGTTCCCTTGTGGGTCTTGGTATACCGGATAAGCAAACTGTAATTCTGTTCTTACTTGTGTCCACACCCCCGGGCAGAAAGATCTCCCTACTTTCAGGGACTGAACAGGCTGATCTATCTGAATGGCTTCTGGGTATGGAGGGGGAGTTGAAGGCGCCGCGGCAGCGGCTTCACTTACACCAACCGCCGCCAACGTGTCTTTCTCTTTTACCTTTTTCTTTTCCCTTTTTCTAATAGCAGTCCTCTCCAACTGTTCTATTAGAGCGTGTAGCTCCCCTTCAGAATCTGTGCCCTCTGAGTCCTCAAAATCTCTAAAATCTCTAAGATCGGGATAGAGAGGGACCTTCTTTTTGCTTCCCTTTTCACTGTCTGCCTGCTCAGATCTTTCCCCTTGCAGCAGTTCCAAGGCTGATTCTCCCTCCTTGACTGCTTTACAGCATCTCTGATCTTCTAAACAACTCCTCACCATCTTCCAAACCGGTCTTACTCCATGCTTCAGAGTACCTTGCTCCCAAGCAAAATCCAAGTCCCTGCCTAATTTGTCCCAGCAGGATACTGTAAGATTCCCGGACACCACAAACCATGGAGCCACGGAGTCACATTCATTCAAAAATCTCTCTAGGGTTGACTTCTTTTTTTTTTTTTGTTTTTGTTTTTTTTACTTTATTTTTTATTTCTTCAAGTTACATCTCAATTGAAATCCCCTCCCTACCCCGCCTCCAGTCCCACCCTCCCACCCTCTTCCGCCTCAACCCACCCATCCCCTTCCTTTTTTTTAAGTTTAAGATATATCTTTTCCCCCCAACAGCTCCCCCTTTCAGTCCAACAAATGGCTCTTGCTCTTATAATAAGAAATACAATACAAAACAACAGAGGTAATTAGGCCAAAATTATGAGAGTTATATGGCTTGGCATACAATCCCAATGTCCAGTCTATATGTATTTGGCACCTGACTTCAACATTCTACTGTCGACC
Source organism: Lophiomys imhausi (assembly GCA_907164525.1). Lineage (NCBI taxonomy): Eukaryota > Metazoa > Chordata > Mammalia > Rodentia > Muridae > Lophiomys > Lophiomys imhausi. The sequence goes on along the minus strand of CAJQZJ010001826.1, from coordinate 24,138,417 downwards.
TATCTCCATGAATTTAAAGTTCTATATCCAACTCAACTTTCATCACAATTTAAAAAGCATCTTCTTAGAACACCCTCTTGATTCCCAAACAACTCAAAATTTAACTATGAGACTCTAGCTATCTATTCTTCAACCACCTCAGAGACCTGAGAGGGACAAATATATCTGATTATATAGGAAGTGCAGGGCTGCAGCTTCCCAAACTAAGAAATGACATACCAGTGGCTGCCTGGACAGCTCCCATTTTCTCTCCATACATTACAGCATCAATCTTCAGTCATTTGGCCCCATTTCTCTGACAGACATTGATTGTAGAGCAGGGGTTATGAAGGACTCGCCTACCCTGTCTTGGCAGAGCTAGGCTGTCGACTTACCTGCTTCCAAGTTTTGTCCTTTTTGGACAGCAGTCTGTCTACAGTTGAAGCAAGGGGTTTTTCCTACCCTGTCTTGGCAGAGTTAGGCTGTCGAGTTCCCTGCTACCAAGTTTTGTCCTTTTTGGACAGCAGTCTGTCTGCAGTTGGTGCAAGGGGTTTTTTCATGCCAAGAGAAAGGCTTGCCACCAATTCAACCATCTTACAGTGGAGGTTCTTCGATGCTTATCCTCTACTTGGAGTAGAATAGGGTTGC
>CAJQZJ010001826.1:24120466-24137390 GCA_907164525.1 Lophiomys imhausi | reverse complement strand
TTTTTGTTTTTGTTTTTTTTACTTTATTTTTTATTTCTTCAAGTTACATCTCAATTGAAATCCCCTCCCTACCCCGCCTCCAGTCCCACCCTCCCACCCTCTTCCGCCTCAACCCACCCATCCCCTTCCTTTTTTTTAAGTTTAAGATATATCTTTTCCCCCCAACAGCTCCCCCTTTCAGTCCAACAAATGGCTCTTGCTCTTATAATAAGAAATACAATACAAAACAACAGAGGTAATTAGGCCAAAATTATGAGAGTTATATGGCTTGGCATACAATCCCAATGTCCAGTCTATATGTATTTGGCACCTGACTTCAACATTCTACTGTCGATCTATCTCCATGAGTTTAAAGTTCTATATCCAACTCAACTTTCATCACAATTTAAAAAGCATCTTCTTAGAACACCCTCTTGATTCCCAAACAACTCAAAATTTAACTATGAGACTCTAGCTATCTATTCTTCAACCACCTCAGAGACCTGAGAGGGACAAATATATCTGATTATATAGGAAGTGCAGGGCTGCAGCTTCCCAAACTAAGAAATGACATACCAGTGGCTGCCTGGACAGCTCCCATTTTCTCTCCATACATTACAGCATCAATCTTCAGTCATTTGGCCCCATTTCTCTGACAGACATTGATTGTAGAGCAGGGGTTATGAAGGACTCGCCTACCCTGTCTTGGCAGAGCTAGGCTGTCGACTTACCTGCTTCCAAGTTTTGTCCTTTTTGGACAGCAGTCTGTCTACAGTTGAAGCAAGGGGTTTTTCCTACCCTGTCTTGGCAGAGTTAGGCTGTCGAGTTCCCCGCTACCAAGTTTTGTCCTTTTTGGACAGCAGTCTGTCTGCAGTTGGTGCAAGGGGTTTTTTCATGCCAAGAGAAAGGCTTGCCACCAATTCAACCATCTTACAGTGGAGGTTCTTCGATGCTTATCCTCTACTTGGAGTAGAATAGGGTTGCCGTCAGGCGCTGATATGTCTCGATATAAAAAAAAATCTTGATTTAAGATAACATCTTTGAATACCATATTCTGCAGATCTCAAGGGGTTTTTGAAGATGCCCTATCCATCTCTTGTATTTAGATAAGCAAATGTTGCTTGTCTCTTAGCAACTTGATTACTGGGTAGTTTAGAGAATATCTGTGATAGACTGTCATAGTAGCCAACAAAGAGACATGTTTGCATGACTAGGAGTTTGTTTTAACTATCCTAGACCGTTTTAGATGGTTGGTATCAAGAGGTCAGAGCTTTACATTTTATTTTTAAGTATCTCTAGGTATGATACCATTGGGAAGCATTACCTTTAAATTTGTATCAATATACAAAGATCTATTCAATTGTGGTTAAATATACTCTTAATTATGTATCAATATACCAAGATCAATGCCTATGTAGCCCAATATAATCTTAATATTACGTCCATATACAAGGGTCAATACCATTGTGGCCAACTATAATCTTAATTTTGTGTCAATATACAAAGATCAATACCGATGCAATCCAATACAATCTTATTTTTGCACAATAAACAATGGTCAATACCACTTTAGCCAAATAAACTACTAATTTTGTATCAATATACAAAGGTATAAGGGCATATTCAATAATCTGCCCCTTCTTCTTGGACCTTCCTGTGCTATGTCTATATCTCATTTTTCTCAAGCCCATGCACTCATACATAGGAGAGGAAGAAGGATACAGAAAAGGAAAAGTAGGAATTCCCTGGGGCTAACCTCCAAAACCCATTAAGACAGGACCATTTATCAGCTTGTAGTCTCTTCCCCTACATAACAGAGTTTTCAGTTATCCTTCAAATAACCAAAAAGATGGGCGGAGAAACACCCTCCCCACCCTCTGGGCATGGGACGTCACTCTCTTAAAGTGACTTCCTGCTGATTTGGGTCGTAGTAGACCTGTTTGGGGACCCAACCCAAATGAGAAAAATGATTAAAAATGTTAGTACAATCCTTTTATGTTCAGTCCTTCTGTTCTCAGCTGTTTAGATGACCTAAGGGGTTTTTAGGCAGAAGCTGATCTTGCAGGCTTCACTGAGGTTCTGGCTGGGGCATTGTGTAGAGCTGAACGGTCCCAGCGACACTGGATTGCAGTGGTGGTTGCAGGCCCCCGATGGAGACAGCTATTGAGGAAGTCTGCCAGGCAGAATCAACTGGGTCACTCATCCTCCTTGGTGCCTGATTCTGCTCTCTGCTGAGGATTCCGCTGTCCGCCATCCCCGGGCTCCCCTAATGGACACTTCGATTCTCCTGGAACGATAAGAACAGAGTCATACGGAGCGGGGTGGTGAGGGTGCATACTCTTGGTCCCACCATTCAAGAAGAGTACACCCTTGGTCCCAGCTCCCAGCACACTGGAGACAGAAAGAGGCAGATCCTGGAGCTCAGGGTCAGCCTGATGCAGGGTAAACTCTAAATAGAGAAAGACTTCGATCCAGGAGTGGTGGAACACATCTTTGATCCCTTCAGATGAGAAACACAGGTCCCTGTTCCCAATAATTAGAGTTCAGAGACACACACATGGGATTTGGAGGGACCTAGGTTTGGAGGCTACTTACAAAAGGCCTTCTCGATGCAGGCAGATTGTCCTTTGGGATCTCAAAATATATACACTAGAGCTGGTTTAGCTCCAAGGTGACAGAATGATTTCTACTTTAACCCGGATTGAAAGATAACACTTTGTATGTTGTCAGAAGGCCAAATTTGCTTCAGGAGAAGTACTACCTAGCCCCCCCATCCCCCCCCCAGGGAAAAAAAAAAGAGGGCAATTGTCCTAGGGTTGGGATTGGGGCAGGGCTCTGTTCTTATCGTTCTAGGGTTGACTTCTTAAGTTTCAAGTTCCTAGCTAAAAGTAGCTCCTGAAGAGCAGAAAAATTGGATGTGACTGAGACGATCCCATGATTAAAAATTTACTTTCGGTTCGCAGTTTCCCACGAAACTTTACCTTTAGTTCGCAACTTCCCGCGAAACTTTACCTTTAGTTCTCAATTTCCGCGAAACTTTACCTTTAGTTCGCAATTTCTGTGAAACTTTACCTTTAGTTCGCAATTTCCGCGAAACTTTACCTTTAGTTCACAATTTCCGCGAAACTTTATTGTCCCAATTTATCCCGGGAACTTACCAGTGCACTGCCCCTGACTGCAGGAGTTCTGAGTCTTTTCTGGTTCCCCATACGGGCCACCACTTGTCGCGTCGACCTTGACCAGCAAGAACGACGCAACTCGCAAAAGCTTTTCTCAAGTAGTTTATTCAGGTCCCTTGAAAACAGTCTTCTGAATGCCCGGGCAGACCCAACCCACAGGCTAAATACTATATGAACAGCCAATCAAGTAAAGCCACGTGGTGCTATCTTACAGGCCCACGTATGCGGAAGCAAGCCAGATCAGCGGTCTTAGCCAAATATGGACTTGTTTACCACCGAGAGCGCTCACCATCGGGCTGGTGGAAGGCGGAAACCGGCGCCATCTTTAGGGCATGGCACGTCGCAGCTCTCTACAGAGAAGGATAAATATATCTGAATATACAGAAAGTGCAGAGCCAGCAGCTGGCTGGACCTTAATTTCTCTTCACTGTACAATTTCAGTTTCAAGAGAAATTGGAATATGGTTTGGAAGGTAGAAGTGAGGCAATAGCCATTTTATGCTGTGAAGGTCGCTAATATGCACTGAGGTGCATGTATAAATAACTTCTGATCTGCACACTTACCTTGTTGATATGGGATATGTTGAGATCTGCAACTCCCTTATCTTTGCCCACAACTCTTTCTACAGCTTTCCTGAGTATTGTATGAAGTTTGTTTTTAAGACAGGGTTTCTTTGTGTAGCCTTGGCTGTCCTGGAACTCCATCTATAGATCAAGCTGGCCTTGAATTCATAGAGATCCACTTGCATCTGCTTCCTAAGTGGTGGGATTAAAGTTGTGCATCACCACAGCCCGGCCCTATTATATGAGTTTTTATACAACACCATGGTGAAGATTATGCAGATTGCTCATGCTGTCAAAGTTGGAAGTGGTGAGAGTCATTCATGGCTTTGAATTTGTCCTTATAGGTTCCAGAATCTCTGTGGATGTTCTAGTTTGCTCTTTTTCCATTTCAAGATCTTCTTCCTGACTGCCCATCTGACTATCAGTGACTTAAGTGAGGCCTAACAACAAATACAGGAACAACAATCTCATGCAGATTTCTCCGTGTTCCCTATAATAAATATTACTCTGTACAACTCATAGTGGTTCTGTTCCTTTACATAAACCTTTACACAGAACATATTGATAGCAGTTCTAGGAAAACAGAAATTTTCATTTAAAAAAGATTTATTTTTTTATTTTTAAATTATGTTTATGTGTGTTCATGTGTGTATGTAGGGGTATGTGTACTTGAGTCCAAGATTTTTAGGTGAAAGGTTGATGTCATTGAGGCTGTACATAGAATGCTATTCAGATTAATTAAGAAGATGCATATTGAGGCAGGCAAGATGGCTCAGCAGGTAAAGGTACTTGTCGCCAAGGCCGACAACATAAATTTGATCCTTGAACCCCACATGGTGTAAGGAGAGAACTGACTCCCACAAGAAATCATCTGACTGCCACATCCATGGTGTAACAGGTACCTCCTGTTCCCACAAAATAAATAAATATAAATAAATATAAACTATATATATATTTGTTTGTTTTGTTTTGTTTCATTTTTTTGAGACAGAGTTTCTCTGCATATCCCTTGATGTCCTGGACTCATTTTGTAGATGAGGCTAGATCTTGAACTCACAGAGATCTGCCTGCCTCTACCTTCTGAGTGCTGGGATTAAAGGCATGCACCACCACGCCCAGCAATTACAAACAGCTGTGAACTGCCTTGTGGGTGCTGGGATTTGAACTCTGGTCCTTTGGAAGAGCAGCCAGTGCTCTTAACCACTGAGCAATCTCTCTAGCTCCTAAACAATATTTTTAAACAGAAGACTCATATTTTCCTTAGAGTGCAACTCTTTGGTGCAGGAAAAAACTGCTCAGAAAACATTAAATGGGAAGAAGCACCTTAAATTGGACCAATCCATGCAGAATGAGCCCACTGTGCAGTCATCAGCATTATTTACATATTCCTAGTTTAAAGAAGTGGTGGGCAAGAAAAGAGACTTCCCTTTTCAGGTTTCATTATGTATAAACAGACACATAAGCAAACTCCTCTTCATTCTAAATCCCACCCCCTTTTGTCCCATCATCCCTCCATGAAGCATGAGCACAGATGATGGAGACAGAAGGAGAGGAGGAAGAGAGAGAGATCCCAGTTCTTCCTTTCCTCTGCTCTGTCTGCAGCTGAGGTGAGAGCAACCCTGCACTTGATGAATGTGTATAGGGTCAGTCAACTTAGTGACAATGGCTAATGATCATATAACTTCAAGACAGCTTTTTGGGTTGAAAAGAAATAATAATAAATAATATAGTTAGCAAAACGATTGTGAAGAAAGACAGCCCATTAAATGTAAGTTTTTAAGTTTTCCTTGTCATTTGGAAGCAAAGTCAATGTCCACACTCAGTTACTGTTTAGTAATAATATGTTGGCTTCATGTAAGCCACTATTAAGGTCATCTTTGATCTTCTTAATTAATTTCATCTTTTTTTCAAGGTCTATTTGATAATTTAATTACAGGACATGTGCCTTTTAAAAGTGATACTATTTTTGTTCTGTGACTCCAAGTCTTTCCTTCTTCAAAAATCATTTTTAAAAACTTCTAAAAACAACCCAGATGTCCCTCAACCGAAGAATGGGTTAAAAAACTGTGGTACATCTCTACACATGGAATATTATTCAGCTATCAGGAACAATGAAATTATGCAATTTGCAGCCAAATGGATGGAACTAGAAAAGCTCATCCTGAGTGAACTAACCCAGACTCAGAAGGACGCATATGGCATCTATTCACTTATAGTAGGATTTTAGCTATATAGTAGAAGGTATCGATAGTACAACTAACACACCAAAGGGAACTTGGACATAGACTTCTTATTTTTAATTTTTATTTTTTATTTATTTTTATATATTAGTTATATTTTTTTCTATTTTTTAGTCTTTTTTATCTATTGTATGCTTATTGGTTTGTTTGTTTAGTAGTTCTCTCTCCCAGGCAACGAGACACTTTTCACTGATGGTACTGCTTCGTAGATCCCCAATGAATGAAGAGGCTCTTGGCCCTCATACGACCTCTCAATTGAGATGAGGGACTGTTATATAAGGACACCCCACCCCAGAGAAATGGGATGGAAGGGTTAGGAGGTAAAGAAAAAAATGAAATGTGATGTTTCATCCTTTTACTACTAATTGTCATAAACTGTTTAGGATAATTAAGAAATGCAAACTAATGGTTATGCAAGCCGGTCATTCTGTTAGGTACTATGACAGCCTATTATAGTTACTTGCTAAGCTAATCAGAAATAAACCTGCTAAGAGACAAGCAACATCTGCTTACCCTAATATAAGAGATAGATAGGGCCTCTTCAAAAACCTCAAGAGATCTGCAGAATATGGCATTCAAAGATGTTTTCGTAACTTTAGATTTTTTTATATCAAGACATATCAACTCCTGACAGCACCCCCTATTCTCCTCCAAGTAGAAGATGAGCATCGAAGAATCTCCAGTGGGAGATGATTGAATTAGTCGCAAGCCTATCTCTTGGTAGGAAAAGGCCCTTGCTCCAACTGTAGACAGAATGCTGTTCAAAAAGGACAAAACCTGGAAGCAGGTAAGTCGACAGCCTAGCTCTGCCAAGACAGGGTAGGTAAGTCCTTCATAACCCCTGCTCTACAATCAATGTCTGTCAGAGAAACAGGGCCAAATGACTGAAAATCGATGCTGTAATGTATGGAGAGAAAATGGGAACTGTCCAGGCAGCCACTGGTATGTCATTTCTTAGTATGGGAAGCTGCAGGCCTTTTACTTCCTATAAAATCAGATATATTTATCCCTCTCAGGTCTCTGAGGTGGTTGAAGAACAGATAGCTAGAGTCTCATAATTTAATTTTGAGTTGTTTAGGAGTCAAGAGAGTGTTATAGATCTAAGAAGATACTTTTAAAATTGTGTTGCAAGTTAGTATGAATGTTGAGTCAGATATAGAACTTTAAACTCATGGAGATGTTCCGATAGTAGAATGTTAAAGTCAGGTACCAAATACATATGGACTGGTCATTGGGAATGTACGTTAAGCCATATAACCCTCATAACTGTGGCCTAATTACCTCTGTTGTACTGTATTGTATTTATTATTATAAGAGAAAGAGCCATTTGTTGGACTGAAAGGGGAAACTGTAGGGGGAAATAAAATATACCTTAAACTTAAAAGAAAAAAAAGGGAAGATGATGGGGGGTTGAGGGTGGGAGGGTGGGACTGGAGGGGGTATAGTGAGGGGACTGCGATTGAGATGTAACTTGAAGAAATAAAAAATAAAGGAAAAAAATCCTAAATTAAAAAAAATATTTATTTGTGTGTGTATGTTTGTGTACATGTATCACGGTGCATGTGTGGAAGCAAGAGGACAACTTGCAGGAGTCAGTTCTCTCCTTCCACCACATGGGTTCTGAGGATCAAACTCATGTCCTCAGGCTTGGTGGCAAGCGCCTTTACCCACTGGGTTATCTGGCAAGACTTGACTCTTAGCTATGTTTTTCTGAATCTTTTTTTATTGTTCTATTAATTGTGTTTTGTTGGGCACAATTTCATCTATTTTGAGAGCTTCACTGGGTCCCCTTTTTGACCTCCATCCAACTTCTGAGCATATATATCAGATCCTGCTGGGCCTCTCCTATGCTAGACACATGGTTATAGCACTGAGCTACATTCCTAGCCCTCCTTATATGAGCTCCCCTTCACAGTCCTTCCCACAGCATCCTTATCCAAGAAGCTTCTTACTATGAAAGCTACCTGCCTGGTTTATATTTTTGAAGTATTTCCCTAAGTTCTGAGTGGAAAGGAAGTCATTTCTGCTTTCTATACATATATATATGAATATATATGTTTGTTTTTTCAAGAAAGGGTTTCTCTGTATAACAGATCCCTGGTTGTCCTGGACTCACTTTGTAAAGCAGGCAGGCCACAAACTCACAGAGATCCACCTGTCTCTGCCTCCTGAGTCCTGGGACTAAAGGTGTGTGCTACTACATCTGACCAATGAGAAGTATACATTCTTTGACATAGAAAATCTAGACAAATACAACATTGTATCTCCTAACAAGTAGTTTTTCCACAGATGGTATTTTGGGAACAACATGCTTAGGACACAGCTTTCTCATACAGATGAGAGTATGTATGTGTAATATATTGGGGGAGGTCTATTAAGGTCTGATTTCAAAGCTGAGATCTGGTTCCCGCCCCTTCTGAGGCATTCTCTGATTGGTTGAATACATGCTGAGGCCTGAGATTGGGCAAAGACAGAGGTAGATGGGACTAAGGTATGTGGGCTTCTGAAGCAGAGGTAGATGGGTAGAAGAAGCCTCGAAGACAAGCAGTAAACAGCAGGAAGGAGGACACCCACTATGGGATGGAGAAAAGAATCTCACTCCATGTGGCCTGGATCATGGGCCTAGTGTGGAGAATAGCAGTCCAAGGGGACGTATGTATATAGGGGGTTGTATTTGGGAAATAGAATCAAGAAATAGCTTAGATGGGCTAAGATTGTTCAATCCAAGGCCAAAGCTTATTAAAATCCATGTGGTGTCTATGTGCTCATCTATAATGGCTTAACAGCCACCAATCAATTAACAATAATATAAATTCTGTTAAATAATTTCACTAATTATTTCTACAGTGATATGGCAATATGGTGGTTATGAGTGCTGTTATGTAAGAAGATGTGAGTGTACATGGACAAGGAGCTCAAAAAGTAGAAACAACTAGTCATAGTGATGTAATTAATTTTGGGAGTGATTCTCTTTCTTTTGATATTGCAGAATTTCTACATCACATTGTTTATTAAAGATGATGTAAATTTGTATATATATTATAAGTAACTTTTAAACATTTCTCCACTTGTAGAGGCTTCACTAGTATCCCTGGTTGCTTATAGTTCAAAATTAAAATTGAAAAAATACCCCCAAAGTGCTCACAGTTCTGTCTACAAAGTGCTTCTCTTCTCATCCACCCCATCTTTTAATTCTTCCTTTAGTTTGTTCTTGCCTCTACCCTTAATGTAGATGCTTTTACTGATTCCTACTATATTTTAAGGATTGGAACATTTTTTTCAGGGTCGTTTTTCTAGGGACAGGACGCTGGTTTTTCTGGTCCATTTTTGTGCTCAGTGTCGCTGTGATCATGACTACGTACACTTCCTTGCTTCTGGTGAGTGATGCTTCTCACTTCGTTTCTCGAGCAGCCTCTGAGGCTGCTCTTCCCTGTGCTATTGTGTCTATTGTAATATCTTTGAAATTTGTAAAGTTGGAGTTTACATCAGCTGCTTCATTTTCATGCCTAAGGCATGGCTGAAGGACATGTATGCTGTTTGGAGGATGTACCTAATCAAGCCCGACCCTTGAAAGGGTGGCAGAGTGCCCCCTTTTTATTCCCCTCTTTTATACTCTATCCATTGGTTTACTCAATATTATCATTTTAACACCCACACCATTACACCCCCAATCTGGGACTTATGCATCAAACCAGTTCTACTATGCAAGCACTAGTCATCTACCTTAGATGCAAATTATTTGTGTATGACCCTGCCTCTGTTGCATGACATGATAAAGTCATGTTGCATGAAAAATGCACTGCACAGCATATAAGGGAAAGGTCCATGGGTAAGCATGTAGACCTAAGTTCAGATATCTGGAATCAGACCCAGGGATGCAGTGGGGACAGGGCAGAGACAGGTAAGTCCCTGAATCTCATTGACTAGGTAGCAATGAGCTTCAGTTTCAGTGAGACATTTTATCCTAAGATAAAAGTGGTCCATGTACATGTGTATATATGCATATATATACATGGGTACAAATGACCATATATACATACATCCACACTAACAAGTACACACACACACACACACACACACACACACACACACACACACACACACCACAGTAGCAGCATTGGAGTGGTTTCTTGAACAGATGTTGGTTTTGGACATAGGGGGATTCAAATGGAAAGGAAGGAACATTGTGGGATGAGAAAGCATATTGTGAAAGAGTAATAAGAGAGAAATATATTTGATATTTTGTTAAGAAGGGAATGATGTAGAATAATGGGGAGACACAATGTGTGACAGATTTTGAAAGTAAGAGTAAGATATTTGGCAAACATGGGTTCCATTTTAGGAAAATCATTCTATAAGTTGTGATGTGAAGGTAGAGAGACCAGCTAAGAGTCCTTCTTTTCAGTGAGGAAGATGCAGATGTAGTGTATGCTCTAGGCTAAATTCTAGGCCACTGAATTGTACTGTGCTTACAGACAATTAGTGGGAAATAGGATTGTTGGCTTCCAGAGGGAGAACACTAGTGTCCAGAAGAATCTTGGTTTCAAAAGATTACTTTAGCCTTCCTCTCTTGGACAATGATGAAGACAGAGAGGTCTGGCTCCACCTTCCAGTCTGTCATTACAGTGCTTACTTTGAAAGTTCAGTGTGAAGCTCAGTGGTGAGAATGCTATGTGAGTCCTCAGGTTTGATTCCTAGCAGTGAAAAACAAAGGTTATTAACTTAGTAATTTTGGTCAAGTTTATTATAACTTGACTAAACTATCCTAAACTTTGGTTTCTTTCTAATTGAGAATGATAATATTTAATAAAATGATATTTTTATAGGGCTGAGTAGAAATAAATAAAATCATATACACAAAATTATTGTAATAAAAGGTAAGTGCTTTATGCATGAATATGCTAACATTTGAGGACTCAAGTTTGCAGTTTCTATGTTCATACTGACTTGAGGACTGGCTAGATTTTGACTTCAATTTAAAATGTATTGAGCATATTCCAATATTAATGATAATCATAACATTAACACTGGTTCTGGAAAGAGCTCTTAAATGACCCTTGGGAGAGCTGGCTCTTAAACTCTCTTTTCTTATTAGTGAATCTAAGTGATAGTAAGCATGAAGTCCATCACAGGGAAGATAATGTGCAGGAACTCAGGAAGCATCAGTGGTAATGGCTGTGAGGTCCCAGAGGAAAGAATAATGAATTCTCAGGGTACTAGTAGAAACTACAGACAGGAAATGACATTTGAACTGGCTTCAAGGGTCAGTGGCATGGAGAAAAAAGAGCCTAAAAAGGATGAGAACTAACATGGCAAGTGAGAATAAAAAGTAGTCCAAGAAGCAAAGGGGATTCCCATTATGAGAGGCCCCAGAACCACTGAACTGTTCTGGGCAGGACTTCAGTCATTTGAAAATAATTGCCTTGTTTTCTTTGCTTTGCAGTTACTTGGGGTTTTGTTGCTCTGGGAAAGGATTGAACTACACATGCATACAGCTCATAAGGTAAGACAACTCAGTCCTCACAGGAGGCTGTAGACAGGATGACAGGAGCTCCCCAACGTTCCATGCCACACATGGAGAGGGCCCTCTTTCATCGTTCCTGGACAGAATTGTGCAGTTTTACCTGAAATAAGTAAATTTCTGACAGTAGGAACTGAAGTACCGAACTTACCAGCCTGAAAAGCTATAGCGTTCTCTCTCCTCCTTTCACTGTTGCAAGTCATACCAGCTTTGTTCTTCCAGTTCCATTGAACTTAGGCAAATTTCTTACTTTTGCAATATTTTTCTGTCACAATAGCAATCTCATTTCAGTCATTAAAATTGTAGTTCACTGTAGTAACACAATCTCCCACCCAATAGATCTAAAATCATTCTACTTACTCTTTTTGGGCTTGACTCAGCCTCTGCCCGTCATGGTGGTGGCTTTCCTCTTTGACATTTTTCTTGGGTCAGTGCCTGCTTTCCTATGATCCCCCTGAAACTTCTCCTTTAAGATCTTATTGACAAACGTTGTCTTTGAAATGTTACCACCATGGCTTCTCTCAAACTGTTCTTACCTGATCCCCAGAGAACAGGCAATCTCACTCCACACTCTGTGAACCAACAGCATGCTTGAAACATGACATCTCTGACTTTACCCTAACCACAGACTAGATCAGCTCCAGTAACGTGGTCTTCCTTTTTTTTTTTTTTCTTTAATAGACCTTCTCAAGCATGGTTGTGACAGCATGCTAATGTTTCTCCAAATCTGGGAACATGTCAAGTCTTTTGAGTGGCATTCTTAAATCTTCTCTTACTCAAATGAGAAAATCAAATTGGAAATATAACTTAAGTATTATTAAAATAAATGGTAATTGATATCATCAGCTCCTCCTTGGGAAGAGTATATATTGAAAAGAGAAGAAAAGGCCTTATTGCTAATACTATTCGTTTTAGACTTTGGATGCTATTATACAGTAATCACCACCAAGAAACTTATTATTCCATTAGCCCCCTTTCGATAAATCTTCAGCCAAGAAATTGTTGGCACCCACTTTCGTTAAGCACAGCTATTGTCTTTAGCCAGGAACAGATGAGGCACAAGCTCTAGGCTGAATTCTAGCCACAGAGTCTTATCCTTTGTTAATTGCTTTGTTAGATTCCAAAGTGAGAATGCTAGCATCTAATTAAGTCTTATATTTTAGTGAACTTTTTATCCTATCCTACCTCTTTTGGATACATGTTATAATTATTGAATCAGTTTCAGACAACAAAATGCTGCTTAAATCTTAGATGCTGCTATTCCAAAATGGACATCTCTGGTATATGCTCCACATCTGCAAAGTGAGACTGGTTTAAAATTATGCTTCCTCTTGTCTGGCATCAACCTTAAATTTAATTCCTATGCATCTTCAATTTGAATTTGTCCATTCAACTTAATAAAATCTTGCCATTGTTCTCGAAACCTTCTTGTCCTGAACTATTTTGGGACCTAAGTACAGTTATGAATCTGTGGGAAATTAGAAGTGATGGAGGGGATTATGGGGGAAGTGACCTTCTCTTGGAAGGTAATTACTTTGGTTAGGCCTTCAAACCAGCAAGAACACGATCCATTGAGTCCACTTCAATTGGAAAGGGGGTGCTTTAGGGCTAGGAGATTTACTTTTATCTTTTCTTAGAATAATTCAGAATCTATAGGATTAGCACCAGGTCTAGAATCTCTTGAGTACCCAGGGATACCCAAAGAGCACTTTCAGATTGCACAATCAGTCAAAACTCCTTGCAAGCCTGCTAATAACTTGACTTCCTTATTAAAAACCCTATGGTGTCTATAATGGGATGCCTCTGTGAAATTTTCCAACAAGACAGACCTAATGTATCTTGGTTGCTTTTACTTTAAATAAGTCTTGGATTACAGGTTTTTATGGGGGCAAAAGGGCTTGCTGGAGTTGTATAATTAATAGGGTGACAGATAAGGATGCTCCATACACAAAGTGACTACTTCAATGAAGTACCATTTTTATATACTTGTCTCAAAACACACCTCACACCCTAAGCTCAAAATCAGAATGCCCTATGCTACAGGAGAATAAAGACCTTTCATGAGTAGCTGTATTTTTCATGACCAGATTTCCCCAAGGAAAAATATTTTATTTGTACCTTATCATTGATTGTATCCTTTAAATCATTAGTAAAGTTTGGTATTGGTTAAGAGGTAAATTCAACAGTTCAATTGTTGTATGCATTTAGTTTGCTAATAGACTGGTAACATTGAATTTATGTATTTGAGAGGTTGGCTTGCACTTCCTTTTTTTTTTAAGTCAAAGAGGAGGTAAAAGTTTGTAATGGCTATAATTGAAATTGGGTGGCTGGCTAAGGATGGAGATGCCAGATTGGCAACTGCATTAAACGGCATGATTATATAATCCCTGTCATGCTATACAGCAAAGACGTAGGAACAATGAAAGTGAGTTATTGGAGCCATTCAACACCGAGGACTCACAAGGTGATGAGATTTGAAAAGATGGGGCCCATGGTAGTATTACTAATCACATGCATTTCACAAGGACAGTTCTGATCCAAATCTGGTGCTAGAAGTTAAAAGCCCTTTCTGTTCCCTCAGATCTTCATTTTTCTAACACTTGTACTGTGCTCCTTCTTACTGGCTGTTTTAAACAAATTCTGGAAGGACAAGTGGCTGATAGCTGGGCTGTCAATTCAGGTAAGCATCATCCTATAATTCTCTTCACTGTGTCCAGATGTGTCTAGTCTGACTTTTGGCTTTTCCGCAGATCTTTGCTCCTTTTGTGCACCTGAGCCTCTTAACTGTGATGATTGTCATTTCCTGGCCTCTAGCCATCTGTGTGGCCCACTTGGAATCAGAAGGTACATCATGTGAGGTGGAGCCTTGCCTCATCTCCCCAACTTGCATACTCCACTCTGAGAAATAGAGATGGTAGCTAGCCACCCATGTGCTTCTTAGGAATTTCTTCAGTGTGTTCTGTAGGCATGTTCTTTATGGTCTCATTTACAAACCTCTGTAGCCTATCATAGTATTTCTATTACTAAGCCAGCCGTTTTTTTGAGAAAGGTTCTTTTAGAAAACATCATTTCCCCTCTATGTTAATGCACATCATTTATCTGGGGCAGATGGGAACAGCAGAGGCCATCTTAATTGTGCTTTGACCTGAGTGCTAATATAAGACTTAGCCTGTTCATGCACAAATATCACTGATTTCAATTAATACTATGTCCAGAGAGCTCTGGTTACATTAGGTGACTCAGAGAAGTCTCCTGTGAGTCCCTGTCATACCTAGGGACTTAAAGAAGCAGGAATGGCTGGCTTTGCAGCTGGCAAGACAATGAGCTCTGTGTGCAAATAGAAAGCAATGGGACCGTCTCTGTATATCTCTCTTTTTACTGTTGGCTCGTGGGAGGGTGCAGGCAAGTGAAGGGCTAGTTTCTTACTGGTGCTGTGTGCGCGCTTGCAGTTAACTTAGAAAATGTTTCTGGGATGTGAAGTTATAGTGAACAACAATAAACTGTTTTCTCTATTTTAGTTAAAATAAGAAGATACAGGATGGGCAGTTACGAGCACAAAATCCTGGAGAGATGTAATATATTCACAAGGTTAAAAGGTTAGAGCTGAAGATCTTAATTTGAAAGCCATAGGTAGTAAATTAAAAAATATACAAGTGAGTGGAATCAATCCTTCAAGGTCTAAAGCAGAAGGTGCTGGGAAGCAGTTGATAACAGGAGTTAAGGGTAGGTTGTAGTGTGGGAGATGGGTGTGGGTGGAGGTGTGTGGTGGGAAGAAGAGAAAGAAACAAAACCAGTATTTATCAATTATTGTGAATCAGCACTGTTGTGACAACTCTGAGGTTAATGTCAGCCACCAGATAGATCTAATTTACAGAAAAAAAGATAAAGACCCAGAGGTGTTACATCACAAGCCTTCAGCTCCAATAAGAAGTGACAGGGTTCAGCCTGGTACTCACTCTAGGTTAGCACTGTTTCCACCGTGTTGCTCTGCCATGAGTCACAGGGCCTCTAGGGTGACCTTCACATCCATCAGGGCTCTTTCAGAGCTAGACAAGCTCTCCTCCGAGACGCTGTTCTTACATTTCCTTCCTTCTTTTCCCTCCCCTCCCTCATCCAGCCTCCCCTCCTCCTCCCACATACCTTCTGTACAGTTTTTGCATTTTCACTGTCAAGTTACAGCAATATTGCCCTAATAATGTCTTTGTCTGAAATGTAGGTCAGTGGTACAGCACTTCCCTAGCATATATGGGACCTGGATTTAATACCTGGCCCTGAAAGTCTTATATCTGAACAGTCCTGCGCATTTCTATCTAAACCCCTGAAAGAGAGGATGTGATATAAATAGGAAAGTAAAACATGGGCCGGCCGCTGCTTTGGGTACTTAGCTGTTTGAAATGGTTCACCATCACTCTTAAATTTTTACCTACTTTTCTTCTCTCCTCCCAACCTTTTCAGCTCTACAAGTAGTTGCTGGATTGCCCTTCTTTATTATTCTTTTATGTCTTTATTTGATGCCACTGGGGATTTATTCTCCCTGCATTCTGGAGAAGAAGAATTTAGGGCCTAAGCCTCTCTTCTTTGGACATAGAGGTGCACCCATGGTATGTCCAAGCATAATGAGCGTGGATGAATGAAGGTATGTATGGGGTTTTTGGATGAGAGAAGGGAACCCCAGAAAAACCTCTCCGAGACCCTGGAGAGGAAAGGGAATCTCGACATGACAAGAGTAAGGAGTTAATTGTTTACATTGCTTTTGAACTCAGGCCATCTAACCCTTGTTAGTTCCTCTTTACTGTGCCCAGCATTCGGCTGCATAGAGAGGACAGAGTCAGCCTCTTTGAAGAGATCTCAGGGAGCCAAGCTTTGCTTCTCAAAGCCCTTCATTCCCAGGCTTTATGCCTACCATAAACGAAGTGTTGGGAGGAGAGATTCTAAGGGCTTGATGTCCCTTTCTTCCATAGTTGGCGCCAGAAAATACCATGATGTCCTTTGAGAAGGCTGTTGAACATAATGCCTCTGGCCTGGAAACAGACGTATTTGTAAGGTAGGACTAGGGGAGAGGACAAGAGGAAATTTGTCCAATGTCATGGGAAAGGATCAGTTGGCTCAAGGTGTAAAGAGAAGAAGACTTGAAATGTTTCTTCCATGCTTGTATAACATATTTGCACATGTCACATACATGAACCATATCTCCCTAATAATATATACCTCTTTACCTCTGTGTTCTTCACCATAGGCTCACAAGCCCCTTGCGATTCAGATGTATTTCCAGTGTAAACCATTCTTGTACCCTGACCCTGTGTACCTTATGGACTTACTCATTAACATTCCCTAGATATTTGCTATATTCTAGGATGCCTACTGAGTGTTCAGGAGATGCAGTTCAGTGTTTCATATCTATCTATCTATCTATCTATCTATCTATCTATCTATCTATCTATC